>SNQJ01S0038847.1:50730-61431 GCA_010110895.2 Picea sitchensis | reverse complement strand
AGAGGCACCTCCCAATTGATCGAACAAGTCATCGATCCTGGGTAAGGGGTACTTGTTCTTTATGGTTACCTTATTAAGTTGTCTATAATCTATACACAGTCGGAGGGTACCATCTTTCTTTTTCACAAACAAGACTGGTGCTCCCCATGGAGACATGCTGGTCTAGATATAGCCTCTGTCCATCATTTATTTTAGTTGTAATTTAAGTTCAACTAGATCAGGTGTGCTCATCCTGTAGGGTGTCCTAGACACTAACACCGCTCCTGGTGAAAGTTCTATTGAAGAGTTGATGTCCCTTCTCAGAGGTAAACCCGATACCTCTTCTGGAAATACATCTCTGTATTCTCTCAATGTGGGGTGGTCTTCGAGGCTTGGTTTGTCACCTCCAATTGTTTTCAACATCTGTATTGCATATAGTGGACATCCTTTTCTGCAATACTTTCTCATTTGAAGAGCTGATATTTGTCTCACCGAGACAGGTTTTTGGATCCATTGAAGGGTTATTTTTCTTCCTTCTTCACTTACACATTCCAAGGTTTTATGGTAACAGTCCAGTTTGGCTTTATGGGTGGCTAGCTAGTCCATACCAATCAACAAATCATACGATCCCAGGGGTAATATGTTAAGGGTTGCTTGGGTGGGGAATTCGCCCATAATGAATTGGGAAGCTCGTATGACCTCCACTACCCTTCTTTTGGTGCCAGTGGATAACAGTACCAACCATGGCTTGACGTTTTTATGTGGCTGTAGTTCACATTTATCCATAGCCTTAGGGGCTATATAACTCAAATTTGAACCAGGGTCAATCAGAATAGACAGTAGATGGTTGGTGATCATACCTTCGATTTCCACCACTGAATCTTGGTGGTCAGCTTGGTTATTATCCAAGGCTGCATAAATTTGCAGTACACTCCTTGCCATGTTATTGACAGTGGTAGCTTCTTGAACGTTGTAAATTCTTCGGCTGTTCTGTTGTTGATGCGGGCAATCCCTCAATAGATGTTCTTCTCCAAAACCCCAACATTTCAAAGGTTCTCTCTTTGGGTTATCAGTCTTTACTCGGGAAGATCCAGAAAGTTTATTTCCACTCAAGGAGGGAAAGTTCTGCTGGTGTACACTTCGGGATGGGAAGCTCATCCTTGAGTTCTTTTTATAGTCCTTAAATCTTGGGGATTTAAACCCCCTTTTCTGGAATCCTGAACTATTCTTCTGCTTCCATCCTTCACAAGGTCCTGTTTGATGCCCAAGCTGTTCATAACAATATATTGCCTTTCAGATAGTATCTTCTAGGGTCTTTGGTTCGTCAAATTCAATCCTGTTTTGGTAGTCCTTAAGTAGTCCACTGAGGAATCGTTGCACAATTTCATTTTCTGCTTTTATGTAGGGTACATACCTCAACAACTCGAGGAATCTGCTGACATATTCCTCTATGGCGAGTTTCTCCAGCTTGAGTTCATAGAATTCTTTATCCTTTTCGTCAAAGTATTTTTCCGACAGATATTTCTTCTTGAAGTATTTCTCAAACCGTTCCCAAGACAAGTCTTCTTCGTGAATCCCTTTTACATTCTTAAGGTCTTCCCAACAAATGGAAGCCTTTCCATTCAAGTTGAAGGTGGCTACTCGGGCCTTCAAGTTTTCTGAGAAGTCATGGACTCTGAAATACTTCTTTAGTCTAAGCAGTCAAGCCTCTGCTCCCTCTCCTTTCTTTATTTCACCGTCGAAGGAGCGTGGTTTGGCCTTCTTGAACTCTTCAAGATTATGATTCTTGGAAAGTTTTTGCTTCCTTCATTTTCTTTGGGAATGAGAGCTAGTTTTGCTGCTAGAAGATCCCTCCGAGTCGCCAGCTTCCTTTCTAGAGGAATCATCCGACGTTTGTCCCTTATCTCTGGGGTGGACCTTTCTCGAGGTGCTCCTCTCAGTGTGGCCACTGACATGACCACGTTTCTGTATCTCAGGTTCATGTTGCAATTGTCTTTGTATGTCAGATAAGCTCTGCAGTAAAATTACATTAATTTCTGTTTGCTTCTCTTGCTCTTTTATCATCCTTTCGTTGCCAGCCTTGCATCTCTGTAATTCGACCATGAGGCTCCTCACGGTCTCAACTAGATCTAGAGGGGTCCCTACCGCCCTCCTTTTGTCCGACTCTTCGTCTCTATTATGGGAGCCCTCCCCCACTTCATGGTGAGTCACCATTCTATTCATCTGTAATTTCCCGTGGTTGATCTTCCGCTTGTATGCAAAAGAAAACGCTGGTTGTTAGTCAATATTTATATTCATTTATGACCAGTACATAATTCATATTTTTCACATGTACACACACAATAGGAGTTTTCATTCTTAACTTCGACTATTAATTGAGGGGGTCAAGATAAAGAGTTACTCTTATTAACAGTACTCCGAATGGAGTCTTTGCGCAATCCGTTCATGAGCCTAAGCAAGCCAAGTGTTGTAACCATGCTCTGATACCAGTTTGTAACATACACACTACGGGAGCTAAGATTTTTCGCCTTTTTCTTTCTTCTTCATTGTCGAGGGATAGAGTTCCCAAATTCTTACGAGGTTCTAATGTAGGCTAGGTCTTCCAATCGGGACCTTCACCCAACCAATTCACGAGTTCTTTTGTTAAAAATCCATCGTGTAAAATTCACGCACCAAGTGTAGGATTTACTTCCACGTGTCCATCGGTTGTGACCCACGGCTAAGTAAAGAGGCACCTTTCGCATTTCGGGACTTCGTAAACCGGGAGAGTTTGAAATGAAAAGGAGTCGAGTCCTTTGACATCCTGAAACCCGAAATCCTATTCACACCAAACTTGCTCCAGGATTTCACCTACCGGGACTTCGCATATCGAGATTTCGCGATGTATGAAGACAAGGGTTCATACTCTTCGGTTTCCCAGGTGCCGTAACACCAAAGCCCATATATCTACTAGGCTCATTTCGGGGTTTCGCGAGTCGGGAGTTCGCGATATGCGAAGATAAGAGGTTTACCCTTGGGTATCCCAGGTGCCAAAATGCTGAAACACCAAACTCTAGCCACGCTATACCATTTTGGGGTTTCTCACATCGGGACTTTGCGATATGCGAGGACGAGGGGCCTCGCATATAGGATATTCGAGAGCCGAAACTCCTAAGCTCATATATCCACTAAACTCACGTCGGGGTTTCACAAGTTGAGATTTCACGATGTGTGATGACAAGAGGTCTCGCATCTGAGTTTCCTGGGAGCCGAAAATCTGAAGCTCATGTATATATGCTATGCTCATTTCGAGGTTTCGCAAGTCAGGATTTCGGGACTGGCGAGTACAAGAGACTTGCCCTTAGATATCTCGGGTGCCGAAACACCGAAACACTGTATCTCATCCATGCTATTATCATTTTGGGGTCTCGCAAGTAGGGATTTCGGGACTAGCGATTACAAGAGAACTTACCCTTAGGTATCCCGGGTGACAAAACACCGAAACATCAAGACTCTAATCACGCTACACTATTCCAGGGTTTTGCAAGTCAGGATTTTAGGACTGACGAGTACAAGGGAACTGACCCTTGGGTTTCCCGATTACCGAAACACCGAAACACCAAGACTTATCCATGCTAGACCTTTTTGGGGTTTCATACTTCAGGATTTCGCGATTGGCGAGTACAAGGGAACTTGCCCTTAGGTATCCCGGGTGCCGAAACACCAAAACATCAAGACTCTAATCACGCTACACTATTCTGGGGTTTTGCAAGTCGGGATTTCGGGACTGGCGAGTACAAGGGAACTGACCCTTGGGTTTCGCAGTTGCTAAAACACCGAAAGACCAAACTCTAAGGGAGCCATTCTTGCTGGTGCAAGGTCTCTAGACTTAGGCCATAAAATCCTTCAATGGATCCTTGGGTAATTATCACCAGGCTTGGGGACATGACTGAAAGGCCTTCTTAACTTTATCGAGCTATGAACTCTATGACAGGGGCGAGGTAAGCTTAGATATTTACTTAAACGGTAGTCCTTTCAAGGAACTCACTCCGGCCCTGGAATAGTGAGGGAACCTTCCCAGAAGGAGGTTCCTTTGGGGAAATCCAATCAAGACATCGCGTGATACAAGTAAATGGGACAGATCTCCCAAGAACGGACTCAGAATCTGAACTTGGTCAATGTATATGTATGCATATATATAAACGAACCGAATGTGGCCATACATGTATAAGCATGCATCCGTCTTTTCCAATCAAACACACCAGGCAAACGCTTCTATACAGAAACCATTCATAAGTGCACAACCATGAGCATGCATTCCAGGAACATTCAATTTGAAATACATGACATAAATACTTATCAGAAAACACCAGGTGTAATGCAACTGCTGAAAGGGGTGTTCGTTTCCACCCAACCGTAGGCTCAGTGATTCCAAATGGATTTACCACTAGCCACCCCCAAGCTAGACCATGAGGCTTTGAGACTTAGTCTCTTACTTCCCACTCGTCGGAAGTCCAAGATGAAGGTTACTCTCCTTCTCCTCTGCTCATGACTCACTGTATTTCTTGGAGTTCCTCTAGTTCTCCTTTCGCGATTCCTGTCACGTGTGTGTGTGTGTGTGTGTTTTCTCTTCTCCCCCCTCCCCCCCTTCCACACTTCTTTCCTTCTACAAGGTTGCCTGTGGCACGAAATTCCCTATCCGATGGTCAGGTCTAAGAGCTTTTAAAGATGGGCAGTTCACCCCATCCCCTCATCTACTCTTGAGGAGCCTCCCCACCTACCATTCGGGTGGGTAATTCATTTCGGGGTCAGAGAGTGAGCTTTGGTTTTCTCGAGCACGTACAAACCAGTACAGTTTTGGTTCAGTGGAAGTTAATGCAACCACTCTTGGCCCCTTCCACCACCTCTCATCAGCCATTGTGGTCTCTTTTCAGCACATCCCCCTCTCAGCAGTCATGCAACATCCATTCATACATCATTTACATTCCTCATACCTTTTATACTAAGGTCTGTTAAATCAAACATTCACAATGTTTGAGTTTGCCATAGTTCTTGGCCAGTATAGTTATTTTTATAGACTGGGGGAAACAGGGTGTTACACAATTGAAGATCCTCTTTTTACCAGAAAGAGTATGAAGTTAAGTGTCAAAATGGCAAAATAGATGGTAAGGGTAAGTACCAATTTTGAGTATGCATATTTTTGGGAGGGTTAACCAATATGAAAATATTATCTCTGCCATCTATACAAGCTTCTAAGAACTTAACTATTTGGGTTTTGGGTTTTTTCTAAGTGCTAGCTTCCTCATTGGTAGAAGGAACTACCTATTGTGCAGTCAAGGTTCTTGATTAAAACAATTTTTTCATCATGAAAAACCATAAATTACTCTGCACATGTTCAAGGATTGAAGGAGATGCGATTTTGTAACGCTACCCAAACCTACAGACAGACGCAGTGTAAGAGGTGCTACCCAATGGTGCTACCTAATATTGCACAGAAAGCAGAGTCTATACACATATGCAACACAGTGACACTACCTACAGGTGCTACCTTTTCTCCTTGTAGTGCACTACCCAGTTTTGCTACCCAAGGAAGCTGCCAATAAAGACCAAGGATCTAGGAGGACCAAGCTAACAACTTTTGGATAAAATGATGAGGAAGAAGGATGGAGAATTAGCAGCTAGAATTATGAAGACAACCACATGACTTGAAGGACACATGGCAAACAAGAAGCTGCACAACAAAAGGGAATCAATTCAGTTTGTATTTCAGTTGGATTAGTCACCAACATTTTCTTGTTTTATAGCATAGATAGTTTGATAAGTTGTTAGAGAAAATAAATTTTTAGAGTTTTTCAAGGGAAGGGGGCCAACTTGTACCTCCAGTTGTTGCCTCCCTTTTGTTATAAATTGATGCTGACGCCCTCAACCTGCAGGTCGGAAGGTCCACGTCAACAAAGGATCTTTTCTTACCTTGGCCCGAAGAATTCTGACACTCTTCTATTTCCCTATCGGGAAATCTTCCCCCACAACAACCTCTCATGGGATCCCCTCTTCGCACTAAGGAGATTGGACTTCGTGGTTTCGTGAATACAGTGGTCAAGCGTTGGTTTCTTGAATCCCCGAAACCCGACAACAATCAACGCTAACCTCTCCTTCCCCTTTCAATATTTTCCCTATCGTGATTTCGACACTCGCGATGTCAAAAAACTCGTTTCTCCGACTCCCGACTCCCGACTTGTCGAAACTCCGATACACGCGCGAGGTTGAGCTTTCAACGCCGCGTCACCTCTGTCGAGACTTCGGACTTTGCGGTATCGCAAATCCTGATGTAGTGAGTTTAGGATTTCACCCCACGAAACTCTGAAATGGTGTGCCACCTGTCCACTTGCCGACTCCACTGTGGTCCACACAAATCCACTTAGCTTTCGGAATATCACGTATAGGAATATCGCAATTCCCGTTACAATGTTTACGGGACTTCCACCTTCGAATCCCCAATATGGAGATCCGCTTGAAAATCGAACAACCCTTATGGCTCAGATCTATGGTCCTGTCCCTCCTGAGCTTTGAACGTTTAGGAATACTTCGCTGTATCTCCCCTGCTCCTCCGTGAGATCTAGCGGCTCATGGAAATTCGCGAATTCCCCTCAGAGAATTTCGACCGTCTGTTCCTTCCCTTGGTAACTCTTCCTCCTTCAGCACAGACTTGCGATCCTCTCTTAATACTTCCAATCACAACTTCCCTTGCACTGTTCTTCAATGGTTTTGAAGGCCTTATCCTTCCTGAGCTTTGCCACGACTCTACGTCTTCGTAGAAAAACCCCTTGCTCGCACCCCTTGCGGCAATCTTTAGACACTTCCAAGTGTTGAGTTTCCCTCGACCCTGTGCACACCTGCAACAGTAGTCTCTCAATGCCTCGCTCAGGTTCGCAACCCTGAGGCTTCACTCGGCCTGTGCACGCCTTGCACGGCTCCTGTGCCTATCTGCACTTCTGAATGAATGAGAACAAAAGCTACCCTATATGAACCCTTCTGTCAATGCACTCCTTGCGGACACTTCAACTGCACTCCTTCCAGGAACTCTTGCTCAGATAGAGAAACAATTGAAACTCATTCCTACTTCCTTCTAGACTTCAACTCAAAACATGAAATCATATACACAACATATAAAACAAATGTATAACAGGAAGCAAACATTCATGAGCATATCATTCAACATCAATACACAAAGAACAAACACGAAAAACCATGAATTTGAATCAACCTATTTCTATTAATCCAAATGTTTGTACATGGGTGTTCTTACACAACTCTCTACTTTTCTTCTATGCTCTTCAATTATGCTTTTGATCTGATGTTACAATACACAATGAGGGTCTCTATATCCGATTTCCCTCTTGCGTCCTAAAACTGTCTAATCTATAATTAAATTCTACCTACTTTACATTAACTACCATAAATGCCTTCTATTTACTAAGGACAAGAGCAAATCACTCAAGTTCCGTTTACATTATATAAGTGCGCTTCATCTTAATGGCTTCATTTAAGATTGCGCAACAACTTCAAGGTGATTTCAAAATTTGTGTTGGGTGCTTGTCCAGCTGTCCTTCGCTTCCGCGCTGGCTTGCTTGATGTTGGAGATGCTTCTGCATCATAAATAGATAGATCATTTGATTTGGTAGGTTCGGATGGTTGAGAAAGGCTCCCTTATACTGTAATATTTTGATCAAGTAACTGTGATCTAGTGATGTACTGGACTTAAGACTTTTTGACTAATACAAATCAACTTCTTTTTCGGTCTATTTGCTTCTGATGCTAAATGTTCATGCTTTGAATGATTCACATGAATGATTGTGGTGATTTTATTATGGATGTTTGATCATTATGTTATCATGATGTTTTTTTATCTTCCTTAGTTTCTTAGTTCAAGAAGATCTTGTGTTAAGAAGATTTCCTCCTTAGGATCTTGTTGACCTGATGTTTACAACAACCCCTACACTTCTCTCAGTCAAGTCTTCCCTCTATTCATACTTATTCCCAAACTACTGATTGAAATTAGCCAAGACCTTAATTGATGGTGTATGCTAGACCTGTTATCTGAGTTAGAACATTATCACTTGAGTCCTTTTCCATTTGACCCTTTAAACACCCTTACATTCACTTATAACTTGATGGGTACTGGGCTTGCCTTCCATGCAATCTAAAGGTGACTCCTAGTGCTAACACAAAGTACACCAATTTTTTTACATGGAAACCCAAAGTGGGAGAAAACCACATAATGCTTTTTATTATATGTCTTGAATAATTACATTCATTGGAAGCACCAACTTCCTTAGTTTTTCAACTGCAACTGGAAGGAGGCTCCAACCCCCTAGTTTCTCAAGATACAACCTGAGGGAAGCTCCAAATCCCCAATTCTCTGGCTACAACCAGAAGGAGGCTACAACCCCCTATGCTCTCTAGATACAACCAGAAGGTGGATACAACCACCTGTCCTTTCCCCATCCAACCGCCCTGATGTATAAGTAGAATGATGAAAGAACTGTCAAAACTATCACTGTGAGATATACCACTGTACAATTGTATCAACCTATACCACTGACCTTCAACCAACCTATACAATTGCCCTGTAATTAATTTGTACCTGAACTAAACATGTATCAACAAAATAAAATAGGTACACGACCTGTAGTTCTACATCACGCGTATGTACACGCCCTATCTATTATGTATCCTATGTATGTACGTGACCAAACTGTTATGCATCCTGCGTATGCCTTCTGAAAACTAGGGTTTTCTTTCTCTTTAAAACTTATGACCCTTTGTAACTTCTTTCACATAGATCTGTAACCTGTCACTATATCCAGACTGTATCTGTGCCCTATGCTTGCATCCTATTTACCCAAAATCTCTATATCTCTCTCTTGTCATGTGGCATATAAATGTGTGTAATCATGAAAAAGTATAATATCCCTTACATGATCCATACATCAAACCCTTTCTAATATTCAACCTCTCAATACATCAACCAATACAAGCTCTCAACCATGTACCACAAAAACCCTTATCCATATGCCAGGAAATACAAGATGTGCCTCAACTCTAACAAGAAGTATCAATGATAAATATAGCAACATTTTATTTCTGTAGATATGACCTATACATAATATCCCATGCAACCACTAGTCTCTCTAGGGAGAATCTTCAAATCTCCATAACCATTTCTCATGCATACATCAAAATCCAACTATTCATAGAAATAAGACATACCTTTTGAACCAATGGATAGATATGATGTATCTGAGAACTATAGACCTTCTTGGGAGCTTGATCTCAGAATCTAGAATATTTTCATATTTATCTTCTCAAGTTTCCATGGCTTTACCCACATGTACACACCCTAATACACTGCCAACCCCTGTATGTACGCACCCTAATACATTGTTAGCCCTTGTATGTACGCAACCTAATACATTGTCAGCCTGCGTACACCTCATAAATTAGGGTTTTTTAGTATTCGCTATAATTATGAAACTTTCGCTGTTAACCCTTCATACTACCTTAGACTTTTGCAACTTCAGATGTATCAATGAGTACTTGCAATAAGCCTTACATAACAAAAGATATTCAATATGTTCAAGTGTAATTAAATGGGAGATCCTTTCCTCTTATTTATAATTTCATGTAGCATCCCACTTTCCTTATTTTAGGGATTTCTCCAGTAACTTTATTATTTAAATAATTTCTTTTGCAAACACTTTGACTTTTTGGGGCTTCTAGATGACTCATGAAGGTTCTCCAACTTCACATGGCCATAACTCTCTAACCATGAGGAGTTATGTGACGTTCCACGTGCCACCAGAAATGGAATTACATGTACTATCCATTTAGAATAGTCTTACCTACAAATATATCAAACCACATACCATTATCCATTAAACAAACTTGGGTCCATTACCCAAACCTTTGTGCTACCAGAATTCACTACCGTACTTTCTTCAAGGGTTGACATCAATGAAAACCAACCCAATTAATCAACATGAATAGCTTTGATGGAACCAAATCAAAACTAAAAAGATGGAATATTTCTAAAAAATCAAGTTTGGATATTGATCTTGATTATAATGAGGTAAATTGGGACATACAAGTGTTGCTTCAAACCGGGTAACAGTTTCAGATAGATGGAGATATTCTCACAAAGCCTTCTTTTGGATCTTCTTTAGAACCCACCTCCCATTAGGAATCTTATTTATTCACTTTTCATTCTCTTTTCACGCCTTGGATCTTCCCATGAAACTAGAACCTTGGAGCACATGCTCAATAAAGGGGTGGGTGCATTTACAGACAAACCTTTTAGTTAGGATCCCTTGATTGGGGATTCTACTTCTTGCCTTTAAGTAGAAAAAATGGATACAAGTCTTTCCTCCTTAGGAACATCGTGGTAGTTGATTCTCTTCTAAATAAAAAAAAATCATGAAATTAATACCTTATATTTAGATAAAAAACTTATATTTAGATAAAAAAATATTTCCTTTTATATTGCCCAAATTTCATATCCAATAAAACACTCTAATAAATAAATAATTTATTAGGATTGATAATTTTTTTTTTATAGTTCTATTCATGATCTCTTCTTTAAAAAAATATCTCAATAAACATTAGATTCCACTGTATTGGCCTTCATTGTATGGAAAATTGGCACTAGTATGAAATTCTATCAATTTTCCATACTTACATTCAATT
>SNQJ01S0038847.1:22947-38671 GCA_010110895.2 Picea sitchensis | reverse complement strand
GCCCAAGACTTGTTGAGAAAACTGAAAAGAGGGGAGCCATGTATCTTCAAAAATAAAAGATTTCCAAGACAACCAAATACCCCAAGCAACCAAAGTTGGGAGGATCCTGATCTCCTTGATCAAGGGACAAGTAAAAAATTCATGAAAACAATATGACAAAGCAATTTTATTCCATAAAGGAGGCATTCCCCACTTATTCCGAATTTCCATCCATACTTGGAAATAATACGAACATTCCAAGAAAAAATGAGTATTTGTTTATACAAAGCGTTTGCAAAGGTAGCAAAAACCTGACCCCTACTTTCCTCTAGTCTACATTATGTCCCAAGCTAAAACCCATTCTTTGAGGACAAGCCAAAAAAATATAATACTTTTCTATGGTCCCCGAAGCTTCCATAATTTCCTATACCACCAAAGCAAGGCATTTTCATCCTCATTCATCATAGCATGATACTTGAGTTTTACCAAATACAAATCTCTCGACTTGTTAAAAATCCATACCATCTCATCCTAGACATCCATGAGATTAATATGCAACTTTCTCAATTCATAAATGAAAAAGTCCCAAGAAGGGTGCCATTGTGCATTTAATGCCAATATCTTTGTCGAATGTCATCCTTGATTCTACATGGTCGATCTAGTTGGGTCACTCGCTCAGTTGAGCATGCAACACCTAGTCTCCCTTAGATGGGCTACATGATCCTTGGTAATAAAATTTTGTTTCCACACCCCACAATAATATCCATCCCAACTCTCACTTGAGAGCCCGATCCAACCTTCCAAGCCAATAAATTAACCAATATAGGAAATGCTTGTGTGATGGATAGTCACTAATTAGAGGCATTAAGACTAGACTTGTTTTTCTTGCAGATCTAGTCTAATATCAAATCAGGTGCTATGTATTTATAAACTAAAATTCACCTCCAAAGGCTATCTTAGTTCATGAATACCCACAAAGATTTTGTTGATGTTGGCCCTTGACCAAGTTTTAAGGGATTTGGTCAAGTTTGACCTATTTTGGGACTTCGATATCCTGTCGAAGGAGGAGCGCAAGACGAAGCAGAGATCACGGATCTCATCCCCTTTTAGGGCCCTTTTTGGGATTTAGGATTATGTAACGGACATGGGATGTCGGCCCATGGGTTTACCCATGTTTAGGCCTATTTTGTAATGTATAAATAGATGTCTAGGCTATGTAAGAAGAAGAAGAAAAGGGATCTATGTGATGTGAGTCTGATAAGCTAAGTGCTAAGTGCAAGTACGGTTTGTAGATGCTCTGTGCATACTGGGAGGGACTTGCAGATCTAGGTGCAAGGTATTGTAATAGGCTGTGAAGTGCTTTGTGCTATAATGCAAGGAAGGATGATATAGCCAGGTACACAGATCTCTTGTCCTAGGCGAAGTAGGGTTTTGAGGCTCTGTTCTTATAATCGATTGATTGAAGACAATAAAGAAGAAGAGTTTGTGGATGTATCCCCAGGGTGGGGGTGAACCATGTAAACACTGTGTTCTTCTTCTTTGTGCTTGTCTTGATGTGTTTATAACTTCTCTTGCTAAGTGATTTGATAGAGATAGATAAATATGCTTATGCTTTGTGCTAATAATGTGTAAGAATGTTAGATCTGACCTATATGAAGGTGCTTAGTGCTTGATCTACTAGATATAACCTACTTGTTGATGATAAAGTGTTTAAATACATCAGATCTTAGTAAATGATGCGATGTTCTATTCTATCTGCATAGTAGTTATTGGGTGAATATTGATGAACTATTGATGCTAAGTGCTTTGTTAAATATTATAATCACAGATCTGTGTCCCAACTAAGGTTGCAGACACTTGAGTCCTGCAACCACCCCTGCCTCTACCTCGGGTGAGACTTCATATTCTTTGCAGGTGTTGCTGAAAGGGACGATAGTTAGGGTTTTGTTGGTGTGTTGTTGTAGCGTTGAACCCTGGGTCTGCTCCTGTGCCAATAAAGGTTCTGTTGTCGGGACCTGAAACTATGATTGCTGGGAACTGAAGTAAAGAAAAGAGAAGTTATGTGCGTAGATCTACTTCTGAAGTGCGCAATATCGGACTTGAAACTGTTATTGCTGGGAACTGAGAAAGAAGAAGCTTTGTGCAAAGATCTGACCTAAAACTGTGAAAGCTCCGTACGTAGATTTGTTTCCCTAGTGTGTAACATTCTACTTGACCTGTGAAGCTCTGTTCAAAGAAAAGAAGTCAGATCTGAAGAAAAGAGGTAAGAACTATAAGCTCTGTGATCTGATACATGTAAGAATAGTGAAAAGTTATAGATCTGAGAACTTTGTGCTTTGTAGAAGTAAGATTAGTGGAAATTTTTGTTTCAAAAGTATGAATCTAGGTATGTTTGATAGATCCTATCCTAGCTTGAAAAATAGGGTATTAATAGATGAAAGAAGATTTGATATGAATAGTGAAAAATATGTTATACTTATGCATAGAAAGAATGTTTGGACTAACAAATGGATGCAGGATCCTAGAAATAATTTTTTACGGGTTAGCTCCTATGAGCCTAGCGCGCAGTACAGGAAAGGCTGGAGCTCACTTAAACGAAAGAGATGATTAACCCTCTATTACAGTTGTAGAAAACTAGGACATCTTGCTAAGGAATGCCCTGGGAAAAGACTTAGTTATATTTGTTGTAAAGCTATGGACCATGAAGTGTTGGATTGCCCTAGAATGATTGCTAAGTTGGAAGGAATGAATCTAAATAAATAAAACCCTAAGGTAGATCCAGAAATAGAAGAACCCCAGAAATAATCAGAGAAAGTATTGCTACAAATAAACGAAACCTTGAATGACCATCGACATATCAGATTATCAGAGATCTTAAAAGAAAAAGAATGCCTTGAAGCAAGAATAGGAGACTTCGACGTTGATTGTGTTCTAGATGAGGAAACACAAGTGAATATTATGACAAAAAGAACTTGGTAACTTTTAGGAAAGCCTACTATGATTCCTTCATTAGGAGGAATAGGGTTATTCAAAGGAAAGTTGATAAACTTATGTGGAAGGCTCGCTCAGATACCTATGATTGCCAATGGAACTTCGATAGAAGAAGATTTCAAGATTCTTAAATTTATCGAGGACAACGCCCCATTTACCATGTTATTAGGAAAACCTTGGATTGACAAAGATCGAGCCTGACAAAAGAAAGAAGAATAATTTTTGGAGCATAAGAAGCAAGAATTAAAAGATTTCATGACTAGAAGGATCGCACACTTTATCGAAGCACAAAAAAAAAGATCGAAGCTAGTTAACACTAGAGACCCGGATGTTGAAGTTGCAAGAACACTAGAGGATCCACATAATATTGAATTACCTATCCTAGACAAAGAAGAAGTATTATCTTGGAACTTTATGGAATAATCTCAACAACGCGAAGTGACTAGGTCAAAAGAAGACAAAAATCAGAATGGAAAAAGGAATATTGAGACAAAGCTCACTGGAAAGAAGGGTAGAAAGTTAAGTAAGAAGAGAGCCAAGATTGACAAGTTGCAGAAGGCTCCAGAGGGAACTTCGCAGAAGGAAAAATTTCAAAATTGGAGCTTCGCTAGGATATCAGAACAACGACACATGACACTTTGCCATGACGAAGCAATATAGCCGTTGGGGACATTATAACCGTTATATCAATGCTCTAAATGGATAGAAATACATTTATGGCCAGCCAGCTCGTCATCCGACCGTTGGGACCACGCCATAATAGACAGAACCGAGTTAATGAAGGCCTCATACTCGTTGCAAGCGACCCATTGTCAAGTTACCTATTTATCCCACCGCGCCACACACCGAGAACACTTTTTCCAATTGAGAATTTGAGCTCACAGACTAAGTTGAGTTTATACAGTGATCATTGTGCTTCTTCTCTCTATCTCGTTATTGTGTCTAAGCTACCCACCGAACCTAATATTGTTAACCCCAAGCGTGTATGTCGGACGAGTTGAGCGCTGTAGAAAGAGTTTTTGAGGAAGTTTTGATCGACCTCATGAATGAAAGAGTCATGTCAAGGTCTACAGGTATACAAGCATCATCCATGAGAGGACTGCCAGCCTCTCCATCCACTGCTCGTGAAGCAGGACCATCACGGTCATCCAATGAGAAGCGAACTAAGCACAGGGATGACTTAGCGAATGCTAAACTGATCCCGACTATCTTACCCACCTATATACCACCTTTAAGCGGTGTTTTAACCGCGACAACATACCTAGAGATTTCGAGTACGCCTTAGTCACTGCGTACCTCCCGAAGGGGATACGCGCAGTGTGAGCAGACCAATATAAGATCGCAGCGTTGAAGTTTAGCAAATTCAACCTCGACGATCACAAAGTATACAACATGTTATCCACACATAAGTATATGACTACAACAAAAGGGAAAAACTCAAAGGTAATTCCCCAAGCATGGACCCATAACCTCGTGCAGTCCACCCTACTCAACGTCATGAAAATTCCCCAGTTCGGAAGACACCAAGAGGTGAATGGATGTGTCAAGTTATTGTTGTCTTGTTACCATGGTGGATACTTGTGGCTAAACCACTATATCACAATTGATCGGACCCTGATCAATCGAATCATGGGTTTGAGTATGCAAGGATCTGACCCACAGGATTTCTATCCTGGAAAATCCATGGACCGCACTCTCACACAAAGGATCAAGGACACCTATGACGATGTCGAGAAGGGCACGTGAGGCTAAAAGGTAGCCTCTATTTAGAATGGCACAGTGCACCTCACCTGTCATATGATTGCAGGGAAGTTAGTATGCAAGAACTGACCCACCCAAGTGACTGGTTTTGTAGTCGACCTCGCAGGGAAGTGCGCAGAGGGCCTACAAATTAATTGGGCGAAGTACCTGGTGAACCAACTGGAACATGACTGAAGAGAAGCGCAAGATCAAGGATATGAATTCCATTTCAGTTGGCTCTTGATCTTGATCACTTTCATTGCCTAGGATATGGCGGAAGGTGCGACATTCCCGGACATCGAGCGTTTTGAACCATTAGCAGCGAAGTTCAGTACATTGTGGTAGTCAAGTGACATGAATAATCAATGGCAGTCAAATGTCGTGTTCCATACATACTACAATCAACTGAAGATAGACATACAGTTTGAGCCTCGCATGACGCCGAACACTATACACCGATTGAGGCCTTTGATGAAGTTCAATGCTGATTGACATTTCATTTATATCATAGCGCGAGCCGACGAGCACAAGAAACAAATTCAATCCTACTATAAGCTGACGGAGGAGGACTTAGAGGACATTACTAAGAAATGGTCCCCTGACCTCCTTATTCCAGCCGACCCTATGGATATATCTGACATAGACAGCCCAGAAGCTGCGTAGGATACACCCGGACATAGCAAAACAAATAAGACTGACGAAGTACAAGACTTAAGAAGTGCCTCGGTGAAGACTGCTTCCATGTCACCAGAGCAAGGAGGTGATGGTGAAGAGATAGATGGGACAGAAGCTGAACAAAGGAAAGGTGAAGTAACAACGCCCAAAGATGAGGAGGACCCCTCTAAGAAAAGGAAGGTTTCCCCCCAAAAACCTTCCTCCAAGAAGATATCAAAATCCCCTTTAACTAAGATGCAGACCATCCTCAACTCTAATGATTTCAATTTCATCATAGCATCTCTGAACGATGCTTCGCTGAAGATAACATAGAAGCAATAAGCTAAGTAGGAGGAGATGTACCATAGAATTGAGGTCGAACTCCAAGGGGTGCAGCAGGCACTACAGTCCAGCCGCACAATTTCCACTACGTCCCTACCACTAGGAACACTAGAATCGGGAGATGAGCTAGCCCAAATCCATTGGCTCGCTGATACAGTCGAAGCTCACCTTCGACAAGAACAAGAGGAAACAACGCAAGCCACCTAGGATTTGGTACAAGTACATGGAGTACTTGTAGAACAATGTTGAGATTTCGAACAGGAAAATAGTGATCTCCAAGCGAAGTTCGATGAAGAAAAGGCACAGTTGCATCAAGGAAATGAACAGTTGCTCGCCGAGCAACTCGAAGTGAAGGAAGCAGTCAACAGAGCACTGCACTCTGTGATTGTCGTAGAAGTAAAGGCAGAGGATCAAGTCATGAAGCAAGTAGCACAACTTGAAGAAGTGATCCAGCAGCTGCAACAACACATCACAGACCTAGAACTACACACTGTGCCTGAGACCCCACAGGAGGTAAAGGACCAAAGAGAAGCAACTGCCAGGAGCACAGTTGAAAGGATAAAGGACCTTACCTTAGAATGTAAGCAATTCGCTGATCATAGTGCCCAGACATATGAGAAACTTATCGAGAACCCAAAATTGTAGGCACTGGAGTCACATATCTAGGAAGCGAAGCAACACGCAGAAACACTACAGATGTAGCTGGAAGCCCTGTCAGTTGTGGAGAGAATGAAGAGATCTCAAGAGCAACGAACCGCCCAACAACAGATCCACGCCATCCAAAGCAGAGTTATGGAAGTAAATTGGAAACTCCAACCTGTCCAAGACAAGGCTTACCAATTGTTCCTAGAGGTCAAGAGCCAGAGAGTAGAACTAGAGCAGGTTAGCATCACAACAAAACAACGCCTGGAAGGACCTTTGAATGATGCATTCATTCAAAAGCTTGCTGAACAAGATCTTGTAACACAAAAACAAGTCAAATCAGTTTGATCCAAGCTTGAAATGTTTGAAGAAGAAATTACTACATCAGAGTGACTCGGGATGAGTCACAGGTGAGTGTTGGGGGCCTATTGGCCCTTGACCAAGTTTTGAGGGATTTGGTCAAGTTTGACCTACTGTCAGACTTCGACAGCCTGTCGAAGGATGAGCGCAAGATGAAGCGGAGATCACAGATCTCAACCCGTTTTAGGGCCCTTTTTGGGATTCGGGATTATGTAACGGGCATGGGATGTTAGCCCATGGGTTTACCCATGTTTAGGCCTATTTTGTAATGTATAAATAGATGTCTAGGCTATGTAAGAAGAATAAGAAAAGATATCTATGTGATGTGAGGTTGATAAGCTAAGTGCTAAGTGCAAGTATGGTTTGTAGATGCTCTGTGCATATTGGGAGGGAATTGCAGAGCTAGGTGCAAGGTATTGTAATAGGCTGTGAAGTGCTTTGTGCTATAATGTAAGGAAGGATGATCTAGTGAGGTGCGCAAATCTCTTATCCTAGGCGAAGTAGGGTTTTGAGGCTCTGTGCTTGTAACCGATTGATTGAATACAATAAAGAAGAAGAGTTGGTGGACATATCCCGAGGGTGGGGGTGAACCACATAAACATTGTGTTGTTCTTCTTTATGCTTGTCTTGATGTGTTTATAACTTCTCTTGCGAAGTGCTTTGATAGAGATAGATAAATCTTCTTATGCTTTGTGCTAATAATGTGTAATAATGTTAGCTCTGACCTAGATGAAGGTGCTCAGTGCTTTATCTACTAGATATAACCTACCTGTTGATGATAAAGTGCTTAAATACATCAAATCTTAGTGAATGATGTGATGTTATGTTTTATTTATGCAGTAGTTATTGGTTGAATATTTATGAACTATTGATGCTAAGTGCTCTGTTAAGTATTATAATCACAGATCTGTGTCCCAGCTAAGGTTGCAGACACTTGAGTCCTCCAACCACCCCTACCTCTACCTCGGGTGAGACTTCATCTGCTTCGCAGTTGTTGCCTAAAGGGATGGTAGTTAGGGTTTTGTTGGTGCATTGTTGTAGCATTGAACCCTGGGTCTACCCCTATGCCAATAGTTTCCAAAGCTCATCTGGAAAAAAAAAGTATCCTTTAATCCCCATCCTTCAAGAATCTTAGGCTTAGAAAAACTTTTCCAATGTACCAAATGAGAGGCCAAGTATTCAATGTTACCTTTCCATAACTAATTGAAGCATAGTTTTTGAATCTAGTTGATAATATCTTTTGGGATTTTTGCCAGAATATGCCAATACAAAAGAATAACTTCAATTACAAACTTGATAAGTACCAAATGACCCCCTTGAGAGATCCGCCTATTGCATTATAAATTGATGCACCTCTCATTTCTGGTCAACAACCATTTCAAACCAAAGATACCATAGTTATTAGGCTTTAAGACATATCCAAGGTACTTAATACCATCCTCCAACTCATGGGAAGGGAAGTTGAATAAGTTGAAAATCAAGTGGTGATTTTCCTCCTCTACACCCAGAAAAAAATAGTTGACTTTACTACATTTATAACCATACTTGTAGCATCACAGAGCAACTCCAATATTTCCTTCATAAATTTCCCATCGAATTCCACATAAAGGAAAAAAATAAGGACATCATCCACAAATAGTAAGTGGGAAAGAAATTCATTTCACCCCACATTTATCCCTTGGAAGTTATGTATTGATTTTTCCTCCACTAGAAAATGATTAAGACAATTTGTAACTAGGAGGAAAAAGTACGGTGATAAAGGATAACCCTACCACAACCCTTGAGATGGCTTTAAAAAAGGAGAACCTGGATCATTGTTGGCCCTTGACCAAGTTTTGGAGATCCTTGGTCATGTTTGACCTCTTTTGGGACTTCGACAGGCTGGTCGAAGGCAAAGCGCAAGTCGAAGCAGATATCGCGGGATAACGACCCCTTTTTAGGGTCATTTTTGGGATTAGGGTTTATGTAACAGGTATGGGAAGTCGACCCATGGTTTTACCCATGTTTAAGTCCATTTTTTAATGTATAAATAGATATCTAGTCTATGTAAGTAGGGGGGTAAGTGAAGTCTAATGTTCTAGGTGAAAATAGTAGTGGATGCTTTGTGCATACTATGTGTTAAGACTTGCAGAGCTAAGTGCAAATGATTGTAAGAGGCCTGTGTATAGAATGTGTAAGAAGGCTTTGTGATGTGACCTAAATCAGGGAAGGAGGACCTGGCGAGGTGGACAGATCTCATGTCCTATGCGGAGTAGGGTTTTTGGGCTCTGTGCTTGTAGAAGATTGATAGAAGATAATAAAGAAGAGAAGAGTTGGTGGATGTAACCCCACACTGGGGTGAACCATGTATATCCTGTGTTATGGTTTATTTGTGCATTATAGTTGTTAGATTGTTTATGTGATTAATACTTAGTGCAATAATGTATGCTTAGGTGAATATGATAGCTTAGTGCCTAATGATGTGAATAAGATGTTAGACCTCATTTGTTTCCTTATGCTAAGTGCTTCAATATGTTAGATCTAGTTGAATACTGCGCTACTCTGTAATTAGGGTTTGGATTTGCGATGTGAATAGGGGTTAATTAATGACTAATTTTAACTGGTAAGTGCTTTGTTAGAGTATTGTAATCACAAATCTATGTCCCAGCTAAGGTTGCAGACACTAGATTCCTACAACCACCCATGCCTCTACCTCGGGTGAGACTTCATCTTCTTCGTAGGTGTTGCCGAAAGGGCCGGTAGTTAGGGTTTTGTTTGTGTGTTGTTGAAGCATTAAACCCTGGGTCTGTCCTTGTGCCAACAAATGGTTCCATTGTCGGGACTTGAAACTGTGATTGCTGGGAATTGAATAAAATAAAGCTCTGTGTGTAGATCTGTTTGCTTTAGTGCGTAGTATTCTACTTGACTTGTGAAGCTTTGTGCTGAGAAGAGAAGTTCCGATCTGAAGAAAAGAGGTAAGATATTGAAGCTTTGTGCTCTGAGAAAGGTAAGATAAGTGAAATTTTTTGTTTCGAAAGTATGGATCTAGGTATGTTTGATAAATTTTTCCCTAGCCTGAAAACTAGGGCACAACTAGAAGAAAGAAGATTTGATATGTGTAGATCTGATAGAAATAGTGAGAGATATGTTATTCCTATGCATAGAAAGAATGTTTGGACTGACAAATGGATGCAGTATCCTGGAAAGATTTTTTTTGCAGGTTAGTTACTATGATCCTAGTGCGCAGTACAGGAAGGGTTGGGGATCATTTAAGAGAAAGAGAGGATTGACCCTTTGTTACAGTTGCAGAAGACTGGGACATGTTGCTAAGGAATGCCCTGGTAGAAGACCTAGTTGTCTTTGTTGTAAAGCTATGGACCATGAAGTTTTGGGTTTCCCTAGAATGATTTCTAATCTTGATAGAATGAGTATGGAACAAGAAAACCATGAGAAAGGCCAAGAGACTAATATTATAGCAGAACCTTAGAAAGAATCAGAGACTGTATTACTAAAGATGAAGGAAACCCTGAATGATCACAAAGACACTAATCTATCAGAGATCTTAAAAGACAAAGAATGCATAGAAGAAAGAATAGGATACTACAACGTAGACTTTGTCCTGACGGTGTCCTGGATGAGGAAACAAAGGTGAATATTATGACAGAAAGAACTTGGAAAATTTTGGGAAAACCTGCTATGATTCCCTCATTGGGAGGAATAGGATTATTTAGAGGAAATCTAATCAACCTATGTGGAAGACTTACCCATACATCTATGAGTGTTCATGGAACTTTGAAAGCATAAGAATTTGAGATTGTTAAGTTTGTTGAGAACAACACCCCATTTTCTATGCTATTAGGAAAAACCTAGATTGAGAAAGATCAGATACGAAGGAAACAAGAAGAGAAGGATCTAGAACAAAAAAAGAAAGAACTAAGAGATTTTATAGCTAGGAGAATAGCACACTTATTGGAAGAACAAGAGAACTAGTCGAAACTACTAAGGACCAAGGATATGGATGTCGAAGTTGAAAGGACACACGAAGACTAGAGACACATGTCTGTACAAGAGAGCAGAGCACCTACCCTAGAAAGAGAAGAAGTATTACCCTTGAGTCCTATGAAAGACCCTCCACGGTGTGAAGTTACTATGCCAAGAGAAGATAAGAATCAAAATGGGAAGAGGAACCAAGTAACTCAGATTATAGGAAAAAAGGCTAGAAATATCAACAAGAAGAAATAAAATTTAGAAAAATTACAAGAAGCTCCAGAAAGAAGTTTGTAGAAGGAAGGTTTCTAGAATTTGAACTTCGTTGGAATATCAGTACAACAAAGAATGGTACTTCACCATGGTGAAGCAATATAACTATTGGAGGCATTATGACCATTATATTGACACTCCCAAATGGTTAGGAGAGAAGTTATGGAATGAAAGTTATCCATTGGACCGTTAGGACCATGCCATAACAGATGGAATTGCATTGAATAAAGCTTTGTGACTCGTTGAAATAAACTGTTATGACAATATCTATTTATCCCATCGAGTGTTGCACCGAGAACACTTTTTCCAATTGTGATTACCCTATCCCACAAAGAACTAGTTGATTTCGCACAGTGATCATTGAGACCTCACCATCCATTCTGTTACAGTGAGTATTGTTCACCAACTTGAGAGATCATATCTCGAGTGTGCATGTTGGACAAAATTGGCACTGTAGAAAAAGTCGTCGAAGATATTCTAATAGACCTCATGGCTGAGAATGTGATGTTCACAGACATCTAAGACTCATCGACACGAGGAGTGCAAGCCTTCCCGTCGACTACTTGTGGATCTGGACCATCCCAAGCTACGACCGAGAAAAGAACCAAGCATCGAGATGACTTGGAAAATGAGAAGTTAATCCCATCTATCCTTCGTGACTACATCCCACCCCTGGCTGGTGTGGTGAGTCGTGATAGTGTCCCGAGGGACTTTGACTACACAGTCATCATTGTGTACCTTCCAAAGGGGATACAAGCAGTCAAATCGTAGCTGGAGAGGATTCCAACTTTGAAGATCAGTGACTATAACCTAGGAGACCGCAAAAGATATGGCATGATTGCACCTCACAAATATTTGACCAAGATGAAGGGGAAGAAGTCAAAGATCATCCCCCATCCGTGGACTATGGACATCGTGAGGTCCATTATCTTAAACATGATGAGGATACCACATTTTGGAAGGCACCAGGAGGTTAACGCGTGCGTTAAGATCCCACTGTCATGCTTCCATGGCGGGTATATATGGTTAGACAGACGCATCATTGTTGATCTGATGCTGATCCATAGGATCACTAGATTGAGCATGCAGGGATCAGACTCGCAAGAATTTTATCCAGGGAAGGTTGCAGACCACACCTTGGCACAGAGGATTAAAGACACCTATGACGATGTAGAGAAAGGGATGCAAGGCTACAAGGTAGATTCCATTCATAATGGCATAATGAACCTTTCTTTCCAGTTGATTGATGGTAAGATAGTCCGAAAGAATAGACCTATGCAGGTCACAAGGTTTGTCATTGGCCTCACTGGAAAATGTGTGGAAGGACTCCAAATGAACTAGGCTAGTTACTTAGTCAACTAGTTAGAATTAGATTGCCGTGAAGCTCAGGATTCAGGATATGAGTTGCATTTTAGTTGGTTACTAATCCTCATTGCGTTTACTACTTAGGAGATGCCAGAAGGTGAGACCTTCCTTGACTTTGATCATTTCGAGCCACTAGCTACGAAGTTCACCATGCTCTGGTATTTGAGCGACATGGGGAGACTATGGCAGTCGAATGCAATATTCCATTCCTACTACCTTCAGCTAAAGAGGGCCATTAAGTCTTTCCCTCATATGACGCCGAACACCCTAGACAGTTTCAGGCCCCTTATGAAGTTCCATGTAGATAGGAATTTTATTTATATTACTGCACGCGCATATGAAAGTAAGGAAGAGATTCAGTCCTACTACAAGCTCACAAAGGAGGACCTAGAAGAAATCACCAAGGAATGGCCTACGAATTTCCTTATACCAGTCGACCAAAAAACACTGTCTGATACCAACCTCATTGGAATTCCAGAGTATGATGCACCCAGTAGTAATAGGAAGAAAACGAAGGTAGATGTACAGGAAATACACAACACATTAGAAGAGACTGCATAAGGTTCACCTAGCGGAGGAGGAGACGACGAAGTGGAAAAAGAAGAAAAAGAAGGGGAAGAATAAAATAAGAAGCAGGGTGAAATAACCCCACCTAGGAATCCCCTTGAAGGGGCAGACACATCCAAGAAAAGAAAGGTTTCCCCAAAAAAACCTACAATGTGGAAGAATTCCAAAAGAAAGTAAGCCAAAGCTGCACACTCTACTCATGGTCGATGACTTCGAATTCATTATCGCAACTGTATCTGATGCCTCAAAATATATTTTGCAGAGAACTGAAGCCAAACAAGAATCCATGTATGATAGAATTGAGACAGAGATGAGAGGATTACAACAATCCCTTCAATCTAGTCGTGTAGTGTCCACTGCGCCCCCACCACCAGAAGAACCAGAGTTGGAAGATGAGCCTGCCCAACTCCACAGAATAGATGATGTGACCAAAGATCACCTTTGTTGCATGTAGGAAGAAAAAGAATAGGCCTTAGTGGCCTTGAAGCAAGCACAAGAGGAAATAATAGAGCAACGCCAAGTTGTGCAACAGGAGAAGGACATCCTTCAAACCAAGTTCGAATAAAATAAAGCATAAATCTAGCAGGAGAAAGAACAACTGCTCACAGAGAAGGTCAGAGTTAAAGAAGTAGTCAACAGAGAACTTCACTCTATGGAAGGCTTTGAGCATATGGAAGAATACCCGGTAGTAAATCAATTCGTGAAGCTTGTTGAAGCCATTCAACAGTTTCAATAGACGGTCACAGAACTAGAGCTACAAATAGTTCCAAGCACTCTGCAGGAAGTGCGATACCAGAGAGAAGAAACTTCCTGGAGAGTAGTTGAAAGGATCAAAGCATTAGCCATAGAATGTAAATAACTAACAATTCATAGTGCAGAGACTTATGATCACCTTACCGAGGACCCTGAACTGAAGACATTGGAGTCGTAGCTCCAGGAATAAAATAAGTAAGTAATAGCAGTACAAGCGTAGTTGAAACTCCTGTCAGCAGTTGAGAGGATGAAAATATCCCAAGAATAGTGCATGACTCAGCAACAAGTCCATGCCATAGAAAGCAAAGTCATGGAAGTGCCTCAGATGCTCCAACCATTCCAAGATGCAACTTTCCTACTTTTTGAGGATATTGAAGGCTGAGGAGTAGAGCTGGAACAAGTAGTCACTTCAGTAGAATAACACTTAGAGAGACCTGTGAACAAGGAATTTATTCAAGATTTCATCGAGCAGGAGGCCTTGGCGCAACAACAGGTCGAAGCAGCTCAAGCCAAGCTTGAGGATTTTGAGGCAAAGTTAGCTAGACCAAAGTGACTTGGGACGAGTCACAGGTGAGTGTTGGGGGCCTGTTGGCCCTTGACCAAGTTTTGGAGATCCTTGGTCATGTTTGACCTCTTTTGGGACTTCGATAGGTTGTTCAAAGGTGGAGCACAAGTCGAAGCAGAGATTGCGGGATCTCGGCCCCCTTTTAGGGCCGTTTTTGGGATTAGGGTTCATGTAACGGGTATAGGATGTCGGCCCATGGTTTTACCCATGTTTAAGCCCATTTTGTAATGTATAAATAGATAGCTAGGAGATGTAAGTAGGGGGAAAGTGAAGTGTAATGTGATAAGTGAGAATAGTAGTGGATGCTTTGTGCATACTATGTGTTAAGACTTGCAGAGCTAAGTGCAAGTGATTGTAAGAGGCCTGTGTATAGACCATGTAAGAAGGCTTTTTGATGTGACCTAACTTGGGGAAGGAGGACCTGGTGAGGTGCCCAGATATACTGTCCTATGAGGAGTAGGTTTTTTGTGCTTTGTGATTGTAGAAGATTGACAAAAGATAATAAAGAAGAAAAGAGTTGGTGGATGTAGCTCCACGCTGGGGTGAACCACGTATATCCTGTGTTATGGTTGCTTTGTGAATTATAGTTATTATATTGTTTATTTGATTAATACTTAGTGAAATACTGTATGCTTAGGTGAATATGATATCTTAGTGCCTAATGATGTGAATAAGATGTGAGATCTGACCTGTTTCCTTATGCTAAGTTCTTCAATATGTTAGATCTAGTTGAATATTACACTGCTCTATAATTAGGGTTTGTATCTGTGATGTCAATAAGGGTTAATTACTGATGAATTTTAACTACTAATTTCTTTGTTATAGTATTTTAATCACAGATCTGTGTCCCATCTAAGGTTGCAGACATTGGAGTCCTGCAACCACCCCTGCCTCTACCTCGGGTGATACTTCATTTGCTTCGTAGGTGTTGCTGAAAGGGATGGTATTAAGGGTTTTTTTGGTGCGTTGTTGAAGCATTGAATCCTGGGTCTACCCCTGTGCAAACAACCATTTATAAGAACAAGAAAAGAAGTAGATGTCATGCAAGACATAATTCATTTGACCAAATTAAGATAAAAAACAATATGCAGGAGAAGAATCCTAAGATAAATCTAAGAAACTCTATCATAAGCTTTTGAAAAATCTATTTCAATAAAAAAGACCGTATGATTTTATGTTTTTATTGTGTGCAGACCTTCCTGCACCAAACCAATGGCTTCATGAATAAACTGACCTTAAATAAATCCAAACTATTCCTATGATATGATAGTGGAGAGGATCGGTTTGAGCCGAAAAACAATAATCTTTCCCATGATTTTGTATAGGAAATTGCAAAGAGTAGTAGGTCTAAAATCATCAAAGGTTGTTGGATAATCAACCTTTGGAATAGAAAGAATAAAATATGAGTTGATTCTATTCAAGGATTTACCAGAAATGTGAATCTCTTCCATTACCTGAAGCAAATCAACATTGATGATTTCAAATAAATATTCAAAAAAATATGTTGTCCATCCATCTAGCCTCAAG
>SNQJ01S0038847.1:5337-18809 GCA_010110895.2 Picea sitchensis | reverse complement strand
TATATATTTCTTTCTTTCTTTTTTTCCCTTAAATGTGGCAAAACCTATCATAATTTAATTGGAAAATAGTACCGAGGATAGTGATAAGTGACTACTATTGACTAATGCATCCTAACTCATCACTGTAACATCCCTCTCTTGTGCACACTGCGCGAACTTATTCTTTGAGGACACTTGCTTGCAAGTGTTCCAGATTATTATACTATTGGGAATTTGATTATGATTATGAGGCATTATGGATTGATTTCTTCTTATTTTGTGGTATTGACATAGACATGTGCTATTGACTCGGTTTTCCTGAGTGTGCAGGATTTTGGAACTCGAGGATGCAGAGGCAACGATGAAACCACTTGGACTTCGGATCGAGTCGCAGAGTGGACTATTGGGGTTTGATTGCTGTATATATGACATTTGTGCATATGATTAGACGATATGATTATGGATATTATTTTGACATAATTATTTGACGATGTAGGATGACGATAGATTTCCAACCAGACTCACATGTGGAGTAGAGGGGTCACACATGATAACTAGAGATGTTGAGGGAGAGGTGTGGACAACAGCCCTGCCACAACCTACCAACACTCACGCCGTGGCTCGAATTGTAGGTTAACGATTACCTAGTTCGAGAAGACCCACGATGCCATGAGGGTCGACTGCGACAGTCGCTCACAATGATTCTAAGGGGCGCACAATAACGCAAGGGAATTATTCCTTATAGGCCCTTAGTCTCCCACAAGATCACCTAGCGAAGTATTGACTCCAGGGATTTTTGATGTCTACCAAGTCAGTCAAGAGGGGAGTGGCACTCTTGGAGAACGTAGTGAGTCCTGAAGGGCATGTTGCGCAAGGGAAACATAATGAAGTGAGTGACACCCTTGGAGCACATAGTGCGTCCTGAAGGGCACGTCGCGCAAGGGAAACACAATGAAGCGAGTGGCACCCTTGGAGCACCTAGTGCGTCTTGAAGGGCATGTCGCGTTGTTAAATAATAAATGAATAAACCTAGATGACCTTAGGACAAATAACGTGATAAGAAAGATTTAAAAACAATTTCCCTAATAATGTTGCCCAACCTCAAAAATTAAAATCTAGGTCTAAAGTAATACTTGTGGTAAAAATAAATAATAATGATAATCATCTTTGATCATGTGACGAGAAGGGGGTAAGAATTCAATTAATTTATAAAAATCTTTGGGGGGGATAAAATTTAAGAAGGGGGAAAAAGGGAAATAATTGTTTTATCACATATGCTAATTTAAAAATTTATTAATTAAAATGGAAAAGGGGAAAAAGTTAATTTTCAATTTGAGTTTTAAATGAAAATGGAAAGAGGGAAATCTAAAAGAATTAGGAAACTAGGAAAAAGCGCAAAACATAAAAAGAAAAGGGAAACACAAGGAAAACGCAGAAAGACTAACTTAGTAAGGTATTTAGCATTTGGGAACTTTCTAAATTAAACTCAACTAGTAATCTAGTGAGGGGGGGTAAGTCATTAAAATGTGTAAGGGAATATGGGGACACCTACGAGCGATTCTAGGAATGATTTTAGGTGCGTGAGGGAAATAGGAGTAATTAATTTATTAATGAAATTAATTTATGGTGCAATGAAGGGGATGGGTGACACTTGTATAGGGGGGATTTTTACGAATTAAATTATTGAACAATAAATTAAATGGGATTTTGGGAAAGTAAAGGACTTATAAACTCTATATAAAGGAGGGAGGAGAAGGATGCTGGATCTCTTCTGTTATGCGTAACGTTACGCTGCAGAATTTTAGACTTGACTAACTTAGCTTGTGGAAGTTGGGATACCCATCTTGGTGAGGAGTGGTAGCTCAGCCTTGCAAGGCGAGCTGGGAGCTAGCTGATTCTCTGGTTTAGTGTGCGTGGACCCTTTGTGGCTTGGGGGGCTAAGGGGGAAGAAGAGTACCCATAGCATTGCCCAGGAGG
Source organism: Picea sitchensis (assembly GCA_010110895.2). Lineage (NCBI taxonomy): Eukaryota > Viridiplantae > Streptophyta > Pinopsida > Pinales > Pinaceae > Picea > Picea sitchensis. The sequence goes on along the minus strand of SNQJ01S0038847.1, from coordinate 16,853 downwards.
TACCGGTGAAGTCTCATCGGTCGGCAAGAGAGAACAACATGGAGCGCGTGAGACAACAACTCAAAGCGAGCAACTTGGGTTACAATATGCTTCCTTTATTTCTGCATGGTAGATTATTATTATACTTTACGCTTTTATCTATGTACTTTATTGGGTAAAGAAAATGTGCATTTAACATTCCAACCGAGAACTTAATTTTCATCGTAAGCCTTAAGTTTGTTGTTTGACATGATTCCCTTGGATTTCGATCCCTGCATGTCATGATTGTACTATGGTTTCATTGATTTTGTGATGATTTTGCGCTTCTTACTTCTCCCTCGTCCCTAGATCATCAATCCTCACCTAAGCAGTCGGCCAGTAGCCAGATCGACGGTAGTCACTTCGGTGTTAATAGACCCATAGATCCTAATGCCCTACTTTTCTGTGCATGGATGATGAGGGAAGGATGTCTCTACCTAGCCATCTAACCCCGTTGATTGTTCTTGGTTGATGGATTTCCTTGCGCCTTTTTTGAGTGAGTACTACTGTGTTTTTAATGAATTTACTTCTATGTTTTCAATGAATTATCCTTTGTGTTTTTAATGAAATCTTCTCTGCGATTTTTATGAAAGGACCTTTGAGTTTTTAGTGAAATGTTCTCTGTATTTTTATGAAAGGACCTCTCCATTTTTAATGAAATGTTCTCTGCGTTTTATGAAAGGACCTCTGTGTTTTTTTTTGATATGGCCTCTGCGATCTCATAGATTTAAATGACGGTTTTATTGGCTAATTATTGTGAAATTTCCTTTATGATGACTGTGAAATTATTTACTGCGGTTGGGTGGAATGCTGTGCATGACAACAACCTCTTATATTTTATTTCTATTGTGTTATTCTATTGGAACTTGACCATGATTCTGTGTTGTGTTGATCACTGTGTTTTCCCTCTGCAATATGTTTTATTTATTTATTTCTACAACGATTTTACCCAGCAAAACGGACGTGTTAGAACTCAACAATTGAATGTTTAAAAAAAACCATGAAATTCTTGGCAATGGATTTCCCTTCTGCAAATCACTGTTTTAATGGCGAACGCCCTCTGTGGTTTAATTTATTTAATGGCAAATGCACTTCGTGTTTGATAGAAGTGACGACGATTGCATTATGTGCCTTTAATGCAATTTGTTAGCAATTTTACCCTAGGGAAATTAACCCACTTTATTCTTTTTGATTGCATATTTACCTCTGTTGTTCAACAATTTTTTCATGGTTAAGAAAGCCATTGTTGTTGGTTAAGACCACAGTTTTTCCCAAGTGTTACCTGACAATTTTGGCAATTGCCTAGGGCTGTGATTTGCCATTCTTTTGGACAACAATCGTTTCTTTTCACTGGTGAATTTTCCACTGGTTAAGACTTCCATTGTTGCTGGTTAAGGCCGCTTTTTTTCCCAAGTGCTACCTAGCAATTTTTCCAATTGCCCAGGGCTATGATTTCCCATTCTTTTGGACAACAATCGTTGCTTGTCACTGGCAAATTTTCCACTGGTTAAGGATGTTGTTCGATGCCCCTTTTTAACCTTAGAGACTTCCTTAAACCTCTGTGATTTTTGTCCTTTAATCTCAACAAGGATCTCTGCATTCTTCACTGTGAAAACTGCATTTACTTTCTCCATGATTTGCCTCATTCCATTTTTTTTTATCTCTGCAAATTTATTGAAAACGAGAGGGACTTCGAAATTCACGTACAAGGTGAGACTGTGTTAATATGGAAGCGTGCCCAGGTTTTAATATGATTCTTAGATATTTCTATGTGTGCCAGTTAATGCGTATATTAATTATAATGATGGTGAATTATTGATTGAAGTATATCCGAGTACTATTAATTTTAGCGATTTTAGTTTTTAGCCTTGTAATGATTCCTGTAATCTTAATGACATCAGTTTAATGATTATTCCCATTGATTATATTGTAGTTGAAAATAGTGTTAACCTGCTATCCTATTCAATATTTTGTCTACAATCATAAAAATTATTAAATGTTAAAAACTAATATATTGAATTAATTTCAAAAGCGATGGTGACTTGAGGATGATATTGAAGGATCTTTTCTTTTATCCCAAAAAAATACCAATTAAATCCCAATCACTTTGAGTAGTGGCTTCTTGAATATTTCAGGAAAATAACTAATTCTTGGTTACGATTGATCTATGTATTCAATGAAACCATTTTTGTGCCTACCCCGGTTAAGATGAGTACAAACTTTAGTAACACTAAAATACTTTCACTCTAAACATCCAAAGGTTTCATTGGACACAATAGTTTAGGAAGATCTTTAAATTAACTAATAATACTAGCCATCATGTACCATGTGGTTTCTCCATTACATCTTAAATATTTCACAATTGGAACGTCAACTAGACACATGTCCTTTTAGGGGTTGCTTGTAAAGTACTCTAGTTGATACCATTACAAGAGGTTGATTGACGACCTTGAATTGGTGTTTTAATCATTAAAAGTTATGATTGTTGAAGGGTATGAGACTATGCCATGATAAGAACGATAATAATTTACTATAAGTATTATTAGTTGAGACGATATAAATATGATTCATATTTTTAGGGAACTTTGATTCAATGGTGGGTTAATAGGGCTGTTAAACATAGAGGTTGTGGGCGTAATGGTTGATTATCTTGTGCAAGATTGATGGACGAGAGTTTAGTATATGCATCAAATAAAACCATTAATAGAATTTAGTTAATTGGAAATTATGTGCCTTGCACCTTAGGTCGAGCTGGAAGGGGTGATGGGTCTAGTCGATTCACCATACCAGTTGCCTTGTATGAAACAAGAATCCTTCAGTCGTTTGTGCCCCCCCCCTTTTTAAATCGAGGGTTATCATCTTGCATCTTGTCGATCGGTGTTATCCGTGTGGGTGTTTTTGATCGTTGTAAGCTACTATTGGTGCTTGGGTTGAATGCCTTCTTTCATTGGGTTGTGTGCCATCGAGGTTCTAGTTAACTGGCCGTCAAGGCCATTGTGTCGGAATGGGGATGTTTTCCTTTAGCTCATAGGCATGGTCATGTTTTGTTAGGCGGGTAGTCAGTCCTCTCTATTGTTTTATGCATGTTGCCCAGTTTCACTTGTACTAATGCATGGAGTCATAGTTGTCTGTCGCCTGTGATGCGGGTGTGGTGCTCACCGTCAGATGGGTTGTTTAGCTGTAATCATTGTTGCCGTCCTGTTCAAAAAAACAAATTGTGTGTTGAGTTTCACTTGTAGTCGTAATGATTGGGGTTGTTACATATGGTATCAGAGCGGGTTCAACCCTGCAACTCTGGATCACCAGGATTTCCACTGTAGTAAACCTGTGAGTATTAGCCATTGCGTTAATTAAAAACCTTAACTTGTCGATGTGGCGATTTCATTTAGAGGACACCTCAGAGGTTCACAACGTGGTGCCATGGAAGGAGGTGTGATGCCTCCAGAAGTTCCCACACCCTCGAAGTCAAACCCCCAAGGGGAAGAACAAGTCCTTTGGATGGATTCACTTGTTGTAAGGGATGATGATGGTCTGATAAGGCCTTTCCTGGTAATGTCAAAGGGCCTTGATTCACCATTGGTACTGAGATGAGGCTAGGGAAGGTGTACCCTGGAGGGTCCACAACGTGCCCTAGATAGTACCATTAGCATCCATCGAGAACTTGAGAGAGTGAGTTCTAGCATCCATGAGTGTCACAGAAAGTGGTTCCGTCGAGGCACGGTTGTAGAGAAAGGTGTGTGCTTCACGCTTCTCATTTATGACCTCTAGCATGAAGTTCCACATGGTGGTCTTTCAACTGAAGGGGAACACTCTTCTATGAAGAAAGATTCTCCTACCACTTTTGAACATGACCATCGATGACGTGTCATGGGAATTGTTCGAGGAATAGTTCCAGGAGAGGTATCTTTCTGACGAATTCGTTGAGCGTCAGCTCAACACGTTCGATGCCTTGCGACAATGTAGTTGCCTAATGCCTGAGTACGAGGCCCATTTTGGAGCTGCTTTGGTATGATCCACACCAATTTACCCATAAATGTAAGGTCAAGAAGTTTGATTTTGGCCGTATTGTTAGAATTCAACTTCTTCTTCAAGTAGCAGTAATTTTGGACCGAAAAAAAATTGTGTTGGGTTATGGGGAACCACATTACTAGCATTATTGCCCAGAGGAAAGGGTCAGAACATCTGGATCAGCCAAACCCACTACCGTGGGAGTTTTGGGCAAGGGCCATCAGATTCATGCATCAGTGAATAACCACCAGGAAAAGCACCAATCGACTGTGAATTAGATGCCAGGTACCATCGCTGACCAGACCCTTAGTATTTTGATAGATCCCGATGTGACCGAGAGTTTCATTTCTGGTGCAGCGCTAAAAAGGATTAAGGTAAAGGTAGTCGAATAGGATGAGTTTAGCTTCATAGAGAGGGTGTTAGGAGCTAAACAAAAGGTTGTAGGAAAGGTTATGGGCTATACCCTTAACTTGGGAGAGTTTGTCACCAGGGCCAACCTGTACGTCATGATCTTAGGATCGTATGATGTCGTGATCGATATGGACTGGTTGGAGTCGCATGCGGCGATACTCAACTGTAATACAAAATGGTTGAGCTTGGTTGATGAAGAGGGACAAAGACACGTGATTGTAGGATAGAACCAGGGGGTTTCCCTAAGATTCATCTCTTCCTTGCAGCTACGGAAGAGCCTGTGAAAGGGATGTAAGTTTTATGTGATCCTTGCATTAAATGAGAAGGGAGTAGTGGAAGGTATAGAACACGTTCCGGTGGTGAGAGAGTTTGCAGATGTATTTCCAGAGGAGTTACCTGGGATTCTGCCAGAGAAGGAATTGGAGTTTACCATAGACCTGAAATCGGGGACTTAATTGATAGCAAGAATGCCTTATCGGATGTCGACCCTGGAGTTACAAGAGTTGAGAATGCAAATGAAGGAGTTGTTGGACCTAGGACTTATACATATGAGTGTGTCACCATGTGGTGCGCCTGTTATTTTCATATGAAAGAAGGATGGGTCATGGATACTCTACATTGACTACCATCAATTGAACAAGACAACGATCAAGAATCAGTATCCGTTGCCGAGGATTGATGATCTGTTCGATCAGATGAAGGGTGAGACAGTGTTCTCAAATATCGATTTGCGATAATGGTATCACCAGTTACGGATCAAGGAGGATGACGTCCCTAAGACCGCCTTTAAGATGAGGTTTGGAAATTACAAGTTTATTGTTTTACCGTTTGGACTGTCAAATGCCCCAGGGTTATTTATGAGTTTGATGAACGGGGTGTTCCACGAGTACTTGGACAAGTTCATCCAAGTATTCATTGACGATATTTTGATATACTCCCGGATGACAAAGGAGCATGATGAGCACTTCCACTTGGTACTACAGTGTCTGTGAGAGCACAAATTGTATGGGAAGTTGTCCAAATGCTCGTTTTATCAATCTAGGACTCACTACTTAGGGCATGTCATCTTCAACAAAGGTATCGCCATGGATCCAGCAAAGTTTGAGGCTATTATGGAATGGCCTGCGTCGACAAGTGTCCCGAAAGTGCGTAGCTTCATGGGTTTAGCAGGATACTATCGATGGTTCATTGAGGGATTTTCGAAGATAGCAAATCCGATCTTGGAATTACAGAAGAAGAACAAGAAGTTTGTTGGGTTGAGAAATGCACGGAAGCATTTCAGAGGCTCAAGGAGCTGTTGAAAATGACACCAATACTAAAGGTCCCAGACATGGATGCAGACTTCTTGGTATGCAATGACACATCCAAGGAAGGCTTAGATAAAGTCTTGATGCAAGACAGTCGAGTGATCACTTACATCTCAAGAAAACTGAGAAGGCATGAGGAAAACTATGCGACACATGATTTGGATTTGTTAGCCATTGTATATGCCTTGAAGGTTTGGAGACACTACCTTGTTGGACGAAAATTTGTACTAAAGATGGACCACTATGGACTACAACACATCTTTACGCAAAGTGACTTGAACGCACGACAACGGTGTTGGTAAGAATTGCTTAGCAAGTACGACTTCAAGATTACTTACATAAAATGAATAGTGAACCGGGTGGCCGATGCTTTGAGCTAGAGACCACACATCTTTTCATTGTTTCCTCTTCAGAAGAATCTACATGAAAATATTCTAACCTTACAACGCGACGATGACTAATATAGAGAGGTCGAGGATTTTATCGAACAAAACACAATGATGGTACCAATATTTCAAGGATTTAGGTTGGACGACGATGGACTACTGAGATTTAAAAATCAAATTTATGTAGCACCGAATGACGAGTTGAGGAGTTTGATCCTAAACGAGGCTCACAGAGCAATGTACATGGCTCACCCAGGAGTCACAAAGATGAGGGCAGACCTTAAACCCTTATTCTTCTGGAAAGGAATGAAGGTAGACATAGTTAAGTATGTGGCCAAATGTCTAGAATGTCAGTAGGTAAAGGCTGAACATAGACATTTTGCAGGATTACTACAACCACACGCTATTCCAGAATAAAAATGGGAGGTTATTTCGATGGATTTCATTGTTGGATTGCCACTGACGGTAAGGAGACACGACTCGATTTTCATGGTAGTCAACACTCTTAAGAAGAGTTCTCATTTTATTCATGTGCATATGACGTATCAGGAACCTGATATAACTAGATTTTTCATTAGTGAGATTTGGAGGCTGCATGGCATACCTAAGAGGATTATATTTGATCAAGGATCGATGTTTACTGGATGATTTTGGACTAGTTTCCAAGAGGCCTTGGGAACCTGACTTAACTTTAGTACTGTGTATCACCCAGAGAGTGACAGGAAGACCGAACAACCGAACTAGACCTTGGAAGACATTTTGCGCATGTATGTGATGGACCAACAAAAACATTGGGAAGAATTCTTGCCACTAGTAGAATTCACATATAATAATAGTTACCAAAGAACCATTAATATGGTGCCTTTCAATTTTCTTTATGGGAGACCGTGTCAGACATATTTGAGTTGGGATCGGCTTGAGGATAGGGTCCTGATGGGACTAGAAGCGATCCAAGAATTGAAATATTGAATGAAAACTATAAAACAAAGGATCAAGGAAGCACATGATCGATAGAAGAGTTATGTCGATGCACATCATGTCGACCGTAGTTACAATGTGGCGATCGAGTGTTCTTGCGGCTGAAACTGCATAAGAGTTTGATCAAGTTGGGAAAAGGGGCTAAACTATCTCCTAGGTTCGTGGTAACCTACAATGTTGTGGAAAGGAGAGGCTCGTGGCCTATTGACTAGCCTTGTCGATTCTTTAGGCGTATGCACGATGTCTTTCACGTCTCTATTTGAGACATTATAATTAATGATCCTACACATGTTTGACTTGAGCACCTTGCGGGTGTCGGATGAGGGTGAGCTCATGGTTGAGCCGATCTGCATCCTGGATCATCACATTCGACAGATACGACATCGAACAGTAGATGAGGTCAAGGTCTAATGGGACAACTATAGTCCTCACCTGACGACCTCGGAGAACGCATATGATATGCGCCAACAGTTTCCATTTTTGTTGGATAGATAGACTTATGATACTATGATACACATTATGTCAGCACTTATATACTGTGAAACTTCAAGATGAAGTTTAGACCAAGAGGTGGTGTATGTAACATCTCGCTCTTGCGCACATTGCGCAAACTTATTATTTGAGGACAGTTTCTTGCAAGTGATCCAGATTATTATATTATTGGGAATTTGATTATGATTATGAGGCATTGTGGATTGATGGATTCTTATTTTGCAGTGTTGACATAGATATGTGCTATTGAATCGGTTTTCCTGAGTGTGCAGGATTTTGGACCTCAAGGATGTAGAGGCATCGATGAAACCCCTTGGACTCCGGACCGAGTTGGGGAGTGGACTATTGGGGTTTGATTGTTGTATATATGACATTTGTGCATCTAATTAGATGATATGATTATGGATATTATTATGAAATGATTCGTTGATGATGCAGGCTGATGATATCTTGCCAACCAGACTCACATGTGGAGTAGAGGGGTCACGCATGATAACTAGAGATGTTGAGGGAGAGGTGTGGACAACATCCTTGCCATAGTCTACCAACACTCCCGCCATGGCCTGAACTATAGGTTAATGATTACCTCTTTCGATAAGACCCACGATGCCGTGAGGGTCGACTGCGACAGTCGTTCACGATGATTCTAAGGGGCGCACAATAAGGCAAGGGCCTTATTCCTTAGAGGCCCTTAGTCTCCCACAAGATCACCTAGCAAAGTATTGACTCTAGGGGTTTTTGATGTCTACAAAGTCAGTCAAGAGGTGAGCGACACCCTTGGAGCACGTAGTGCATTCTGAAGGGCACGTCACACAAGGGAAACAGAATGAGGCGAGTGGCACCCTTAGAGCACGTAGTGTGTCCTGAAGGGCATGTCGCACAAGGGAAACAAAATGAGGCGAGTGGAACCCTTGGATCACCTAGTGTATCTTGAAGGGCATGTCGCATTGTTAAATAATAAATGAATAAACCTAGATGGACTTAGAACGAATAACGTGATAAGAACGATTTAAAAACAATTTCCCTAATAAAATGTCGCCCAGCCTTGAAAATTAAAATCTAGGTCTAAAGTAATACTTGTGGTAAAAATAAATAATAATGATAATCATCTTTAATCATGTGACGATAAGGGGGTAAGTAATTCAATTAATTTATAAAAATCTTTGGGGGGGATAAATTTTAAAAAGGGGGAAAAAGGGGAAATAATTGTTTGATCACATATGCTAATTAAAAAATTTATTAATTAAAATGGAAAATGGGAAAAATCTAATTTTCTACACCTGCCAATTCGAGTTTTAAATGAAAAGGGAAAGAGGGAAATCTAAAAGAATTAGGAAACTAGGAAAAAGCGGGAAACATAAAAAGAAAAGGGAAACACAAGGAAAAACCATAAAGACTAACTTAGTAAGGTATCTAGCATTTAAGAAATTTCTAAATTAAACTCAACTAGTAATCTAGTGAGGGGGGTAAGTCATTAAAATGTTTAAGGGAATATGGGGACACCTAGGAGCGATTCTAGGAATGCTTTTAGGTGTGTGAGGGAGATAGGAGTAATTAATTTATTAATGAAATTAATTTATGGTGCAATAAAGGGGATGGGTGACACTTGTACGGGGAGGATTTTTATGAATTAAATTATTGAAAAATAAATTAAATGATATTTTGGGAAAGTAAATGACTTAGAAAATGTATATAAAGGAGGGAGAAGAAGGATGGTGGATCTCTTCTATTATGCGTAACGTTACGCTGCAAAATTTTAGACTTGATTAACTTAGCTTGTGGGAGTTGGGATACCCAACTCAGTGAGGAGTGGTAGCTCGACCTTGTGAGGCGAGCTGGGAGCTAGTTGATTCTCTGGTTTAGTGTGCATGACCCCTTTGCAGCTCGGGGGGTAAGCGGGAAGAAGAGTACCCCTAGCGTTGGCTGAGAGGTACTGGTGAAGTCTCATCGGTCGTCAAGTAGGAGCAACATGGAGTGCACAAGACAATGACTCAGAGCAGGCGACTTGGGTTACGATACGCTTCCTTTATTTCTGCATGGTATATTATTATTATACTTTACGCTTTTATCTCTGTACTTTATTGGGTAAAGAAAATGTGGATTTAGCATTCCAACCGAGAACTTGATTTTCCCTGTAAGCCTTAAGATCATTGTTTGACATGATTCCCTTGGCTTTCGATCCCTGCATGTCATGGCCGTCCTATGGTTTCATTGATTTTGTGATAATTTTTTGCTTCTTACTTCACCCTCGTCCCTAGCTCATCAGTCCTTGCCTGAGTAGTTGACCAGTAGCCGGATCGACGGCCGTCACTTCGGTGTTAATAGACCTATAGATCCTAATGCCCTACTTTTATGTGCGTGGATGATGAGCGAAGGATGTCTCTACCAAACCATCTAACCCTGTTGATTATTCCTGGTTGATGGATTGCATTGCGCCTTTTGCAAGTGAGTACTTCTACGTTTTTAATGAATTTACTTCTGCGTTTTCAATGAATTGTCCTTTGCATTTTTAATGAAATGTTCTCTGCGATTTTTATGAAAGGACCTTTGTGTTTTTAATGAAATGTTCTCTGTGTTTTTATGAAAGGAACTCTTCATTTTTAATGAAATTTTCTCTGCGTTTTTTGAAAGGACCTGTGCGTTTTTTTTTTATATGGCCTCTACGATCTCATAGATTTAAATGATGGTTTTATCGGCTAATTATTGCGAATTTTTCTTTTATGATGACTGTGAAATTATTTACTACGGTTGGGTGGAATGCTGTGCATGACAATGACCTCCTATATTTTCTTTCTGTTGTGTTATTCTATTGGAACTTAACAACGATTCTCTGTGGTGTTGATCACTGTGTTTTCCCTCTACAATACGTTTATTTATTTATTTCTACAACGATTTTACCCAACAGAACGAACGTGTTAGAACTCAACAATTGAATGTTTAAAAAAACCCACAAAATGCTTGGCAATGGATTTCTCGTCTGCAAATTACTGTTTTAATGGAGAACATGCTCTTTGGTTTAATTTATTTAATGGCAAATGTTGTGTTTGATAGGAGTGACGTCGATTGCATTACGTTCCTTTAATGCAATCTGTTGGCACATTTAACCTGGGGAAATTAACTCACTTTATTCTTTTTGATTGCATATTTACCTCTGTTGTTCAACAATTTTTCCATGGTTAAGACTGCCATTGTTGCTCGTTAAGACCGCGTTTTTGCCCAAGTGTTACCTGGCAATTTTTCCAATTTCCCAGGCTGCAATTTGCCATTCTTTTGGACAACAATCGTTGTTTGTCACTGGTGAATTTTCCACTGGTTAAGACTTCCATTATTGTTGGTTAAGACCACATTTTTTCCCAAGTGTTACCTCGCAATTTTTCCAATTGCCCAGGGCTGTGATTTTCCATTCTTTTGGACAACAATTGTTGCTTGTCACTCGCAAATTTTCCACTGGTTAAGGCTGTCGTTCGATGCCCCTTTTTAACCTCAACGACTTCCTTAAACCTCTACAATTTTTGGCCTTTAATCTCAGTGGGGATCTCTGCATTCTTCACTGTGAAAATTGCATTTACTTTCTCCACGATTGCCTCATTCCGTGTTTTTTTTATCTCTACGAATTTATTGAAAACGAGAGGGACACCGAAATTGACGTACAAGGTGAGACTGTGTTAAGATGGAAGTGTGTCCAGGTTTTAATATGATTCTTAGCGATTTCTATATGTGCCAGTTAATGCATACAATAATTATAACGATGGCGAATTATTGATTGCAGTATATCTAGGTACTGTTAATTTTAGAGTCAATTTTGAATAATGTATAAATATCATATAAATGATCAATTTTGTGCCTTTGGAGTGTCTATTACATTGAACTTCTCTCTCTCTCTCTCTCTCTCTCTCTCTCTCTCTCTCTCTCTCTC
>SNQJ01S0038846.1:102672-126805 GCA_010110895.2 Picea sitchensis | reverse complement strand
CATTTAACACAAATAAACACAACAGACAAGAGCACTTATTTTATGAAAATTTGCGACCCACTATAGAGGAAAAATGTTCCTCCCAACCATATAATTTTTTTTGACTTCTCAACAACAAGTCACCCCCAAGGTGGGGCTATGAATCCACAAGAGACAGTGGTATCTAAGATTTGCTAATGTCCCCCTCTCAACAGTCAATTACCACAGATAATTCCAATCAACCAACTCTCTTCCCCTCAACCTAGACAACCCAAGGGATTAAATCCATGTTCACTACTCATAGTCCCTCATGCCTTTCCACTCCCCTCCATGGCTTCAAACATAGGTTGGATGGGACCTTAGGAATTCTATAGTTGCAACAAAAATTTTCCCATTAGAAAAACATGTTCTTCTCTTGACGAATTTTTAAGAGTATGTTACTCCCAAGAACACAACCTCATTCTCCATCAAATTTTAGCTCTGAATAGCTTCCAAAATTTCCCACAAAAACTATCTTTAAGCTTCATCACTAAAAAACCATTGTCTGGCCACAAATCTCCATGTAAAAAATTCTCTCTATGAAAAAACATGAATATGTAATTTTGGTCTCCTACCCATATGAATTTCCTTTCTTTCTCTTTCTTGTTTGACTTGAACTCTTCCCCAAGTTGATTGTACTCATCCCCCACACTCTTAATAACTATGGGAAGTGACTCTCACACCATCCCTCTTACATGAATTTGATGATTGGGCACTAGAACACTCAATAACTAATGGAAGGTTCATGGTAAGGATAATTTAAAAAGAAATGGTTTGGGTTTAATAAACATAGGTAAACTCTCCCCCTTGGACCCCTTCCCTCTCTTGTTGATACTTAGCCCCCAAATCTTTGTCTATGTCCATTTTCACTTCACGATACATTTCATTCATTATATTCAATTTACATCATTTACATATTGCATGGCTTTGGATCTTGGCCAAACATTACATTTATAATATACATCGCTATTTTGGGGTTTGAAAATGGGGATGTTACATTACCCTCCCCCTACAAACTACACTATTCTAATTGGACTTAACCATACAGTTTACACATTGAAATATATAAAACACATTACATCAAAATACTTGATAGTTCCGCAACTTAATGACTCATGCAAAAATTTCAAGAAGAAAATCCCTTTTCCCATCAAACCCGACATTGGTTGGATACGAATCTCACATTTGTGGCTCTAGGAACTCCAACTTCCAAATGGAGTCTTCATTCTCTTATGTACAAATGTAACAATGTAATATACCAGATATCAAAAGTATGCAGAACAAAAATAAAATGCTAGAAATGGCAGAATAACAACAATATAACCAGAACAATCACCACAATAGCACCGAAATGATATAAGAATAACGACAGAAATAACACTTCGATTATGAAAGAAATGTTCATGGGCCTCTTCGAGGGGGCAACCTCTAGTTGAGAATAACTCTATTACAATAATATCCAAGCTAGGGTTCTCATACCCTCGACTCCTATTTACACTAAATATGTTTATCAAAAGAAGAATCTAGAGGAAGATCCTTATAGAAGTGGAAGCTTCTATTAGGTCTTCTTACATTCGACTTATTCTATTTTATTCCAAGGCCTTATTAATATTGACCTTTATTACATCTAAATATATTGTTATACCTATGTGTAGGTTAGGACCCCAACATGTCCTCCCCCTTAAAAAAAACCTTGTCCTCAAGGCTTGAGAAATTGAAATTGCTGCAGAATGGTGGCTGGTTCCCAAGTGGCATCTGCTGGAGTTGTATCTTTCCACTGGAATAACACTTCCTTGATGGTTCTTTGACGCAGGATATGATCACGTTGGTCCAAAACTACTTGTGGTTGTAGCCAAATTGATCCTTCTTCAGCTAACTCAGGAAGGTTGGTTTGAATTTAGCACTTAGTTCCAATCACCTTCTTTAAGCATGAAACATGAAAAACATGATGTAGCCTCGAATGACTAGGAAAATCTAACTGATAGGGTACTTGTCCCACATGCTTGATAACGATATAAGGACCATAAATTTGGGCGCTATATTATGACAATGCTCAACCTTGAGGGAAGTTTGCTTGTAAGGTTGCAGTCGAAGAAACACCTAATCCCCTTCTGAAAATTGACATTCAAAATGACCTTGATCTTCTTGTTTCTTCATGCGATTTTGTGCCATTACCAAATTCTCTTTGAGGGTACAAATAATATCCTCTTGAACTGTAAGTGTTTGGTCAACTTCCTGGACCTTCAATACATCGGGTAAGTATGAGAGAACTGAAGGTGGATTTTGTCCATATACTGCTTCAAAAGTAGTCATGCATGTAGTTGTATGGTATAAAGTGTTGTACCACCATTCAGCTAGGCATAACCATTAAGCTCGCTGATTTTTCTTTTCTGAGGCAGAACACCTCAAATATGTTTCCAAACACTTGTTGACAACTTCCATTTGACCATCATTCTAGGGATGATAAGCTATTCTGAGATGCAATTGGGTGCATTGTAGCTTGAACAACTCTTGCAAAAAATTGCTTCTGAAAGCTGGGTCATGATCAGAAACAATAGAGTGGAACATGCCATGAAGCTTGAAGACCTCATCCATGAAACTTTGAGCCACCATGCATGTTGTAAACAGGTGTTGAAGAGCACAAAAATGAGCATAATTGGAAAGACTATCAACAATCACCATGATGAATGATTTATTTCCTAATTTGGGTAAGCAGGTAATAAAATCCATAGAGATATCCTTCCAAATAGTAGGTGGAATCGGAAGCAGTTGTTGTGTGCTTGGAGATTTGACCATTTCACCCTTATTGCATTGACACACATCACATTTAGTGACTAAATTATGAATTTCATGTTTCATACCATCCCATAAAAAAGAATGTTTGACCCTGTCATAGGGTTTGGTGAACTCGGAGTGCCCTGCTGTGGGTGTAGCATGAAGCTCAGAAAGTACCATGGATTTAAGATTTGATTGTTTACTTAAATACAAACGACCTTTCTATCAAAGCTCATCATATTTCCAAGAGTATCCTGGGAAAGTTGGAGCATTGGATTGCAATTGTTGGATCAGATGGGAACTTTTGGGATCTTTTAGCCATTCTTGGCGAATGGCTTGGAGCCAATCTGGTACAATGAAGGAAAGAGAAAAAAAGGCTTCATATTCATGTTTTTGGGAAAGTGCATCCGCAACCACATTGTCTTTACCTTTCTTGTAAATGATCTAATAATCATATCCAAAGAGCTTAGTCACCCATTTTTGTTGCTCCAGGGAGGAAATGCGTTGTTCCAGAAAATACTTGAGGCTTTGATGGCCTATATTAATTTGGAAACGTTGCCCCAATAGATAAGGTATCCATAGATAAATGACATGCATAATAGCCAACATTTCCTTTTCATAGATTGATTTGCCAGATTTATTTCAGATAGTTTCTTGCTAGTAAAGGCCAAAGGCCAACCCTCCTACCTAAGGACAACACCAATTCCTTTCCCTGAGGCATCACATTCCAACACAAAGGCCTTTGTGAAATTAGGAAGGGCCAAGAATGGAGTGGTGCACATGGCCATATTCAAGGTTTGAAAATCTTGAGCAACAGATGGAGTCCAAGTGAAAGAGTTCCTTTTTAGGAGAGCAGTGAGAGGTGTTGCAATCTTTCCATAATTCTTAAGAAACTTGTGATAATACCATGTTAAGCCCAAAAATTTCCACGTAAGATTTTGAGAGTCTTTGGGTGAGGCTAGACTTGCATAGCTTCAATATTTTTTGAATTCACCCTGATGCCATCATTGCCAACCAGATGACCCAAGTATTCTACTTTTGAGGTGCCAAAAGCAAATTTAGACTGTTTCAGGAAAAGTTGGTGCTGAGAGAGTAGATGGAGAACTCGATCCACATGAGAAGATGGTCTTTCCAGGTTTTGATATAGATTTGGATATCATCAAAGAAAAATAAGAAAAAATTATGGAGAAAAGGATGGAAGACATGATTCATGAGGATTTGGAAGGTGGAGGAGGCATTACACAAGCCAAAGGGCATGACCAAAAAATCATAGTGGCCCTCATGCGTTCTAAAGGAAGTCTTGGGAATGTATGCCTCTTTCATATGTATCTGGTGGTAGCCCAAATGAAGATCAAGTTTAGTAAAGAATTGGGCACCACTCAATTTATCCAGAAGGTCATCAATGGCAGGAATGGGAAATTTGTCTTTAATGGTAAGTTTTTTTAGGGCACAAAAGTTGGGACACACTCACCAAGAACCTTCTTTCTCCAAGACCATGACCACAGGATAAGAGTAGGGGATCGTACTAGGGCAAATAATGCCTTCATTAAGGAGTTCCTGGACCATTTTCTCAATTTCATTTTTTTGGGAAAAGGGGTGACGATACAGACGGATATTGGGAGGAAGGATGTCAGGTACAAGGGGAATGGAATGATCATGAACACCATGGGAAGGAGGGAGTCCTTAGGGAATGGAAAATACCACTTGATGTTTAGAAAGGATGGCTTGGAGGTATTGTGGCACCGAGGGTGTCTCTGTTTCTTGTATGGCATTGAGTTGGGAAATAACACTAGAATGACCTTTTTTGAGCATCGTTTCCATGCGATGGGAACTAATGATCTCAGGTGAACCAATGGTGATTCCTTCGAGCTTATATTGGTGGCCCTCTTGGTCGAATTTATTGGTTAATTCCTTAAAATCCATGAGAATGGGGCCCAAAGTCCTTAGCGAGTCTGCACCCAACACAATGTCACAACTACCCATGTCGATACAAAACATATGAGACTTCAGGTGGTAGTCACCAATTTGGAGACACACATTTTCACAACACTCTCCACATTTCATGGAACCACCATTGGCAATCATGATTTGGAAATTATTGATGACATGGATGTAGCAATGAGTTTCTTGGGCAATGCGGTGATGAATAAAATTATGGGTGCTTCCACTATCAACCAGAATCATGACCTTCCGATCCTTGATGTAACTGATTAGCTTGAGGGTTTAGGGAGTAGAGAAACCAGTGAGAGCATTGAGGGAAATGACCGGTTCTACTTCGGGAGGTTCTGAGGGAGGGGTTATGTCATTGGTTTCAGGTGACTCAAACAAAAGGGGATTTTCAATATCCTCTTCCGAAATATCCTCGGAGATGGCCATAAAAATATTTGTTCCTTACACTTGTGGCCTGGGAAATATTTGTCATCACAATTATAACAAGGGCCTTTGAGTTAGCGTTCAGCCATTTCAGCCCTGGTCAATTTTTGGATCTTTAGTGGAGCGAAGGGAGTAGTGGGATTTATTGGTTTAGGTAGAGGGATAAAGGAGGGTTTTCGGTTTTGAGAAGATACAACCTGTTGTGCTTCTCTATCTCTTTTAGTATCCTCCACCCAACTCTGAGGCTGATCCATGAGGACATGGGCCCGAATCTCATCCTTGAGGCCACTGATAAAACACTCTTGGAAAAAGGCATCAGACATGCCCTCTGTCCGAAAATCCAGGTGCTCAAAGGAAGATATAAAGTCTTCCACTGTTCCTGATTGTTTCAACTTTATCAAACAACCCAAATGGTTGACTAGTGTCAATGTCAAAGTGTTCATAAAGCTCTGCCACAAATTGTGTCCAAGCAATATACCCTTTAAGGGAATTTTTCCTCCATTGCCAGCATTGCCAACGTTCTTGATCTAGATGGAGAACACCATACTGGAGTTTGGCAAAGTCATTTGTAATTTTGTATAAAGAGAAATAATGTTCCATTTGCGTTACCCAACCAGTGGGGTTCGAGCCACAAAATTTGGTCACATCCACTCATGGAAGGCATAGGTCACGTTGAAAGGGACGGTGCTGAAAGTTATGGGAATGAGAGGAATGTTCACCTTCAGTATGTGGAGGTGAGTTGGAGTAAGGGTTGTTTGTAGGGATACTAAGCTTGGTGCAGAGTGGAAAAAAGACAGATTCAAACTGGGTGGTCAGGACTTATTTGATTTCCTCCATTGAGGACTGCATGGTTGTATTGATGGTGGAAACATTGGCACTGAGTTGTTTCACTTCTTTTTGGGTCTTGATGAGACTAGATTGCAAGGTATTGAAGTGAGATTCCAAGTCTTGGCTATGGGTATGGGCCATGAGGACGAGGGAACCAAAAAGGTGCGGGTGGGGTCAATTTTTTTTTCCGAAAAATGATATGTATGAATGTGATAGCGAAGAAGATATGAATCCAATGTTATAGGTCTCAAATAATGGTGAAAAAAATTTCAGACTTTTTTTTTTTTAACACCTGCGGAGTTATACTCCGGTCTGAAGAATACGGTAGTGATGAAATGCCCAAATGCTTAACCAAGAAGAAATTTGTAGTGATTTGGCAACCCGAACACAGTTGCACAACAATAGATCTTGTTTGTTTTAATCTTTTTATGTTTCTGTCCCCAAGGGTTAGGTATTCAAGGGTTCTATAAATAAGGGTTTTCCCTGTGTTATATCTCTCTGATATATGTGCGGGGTCTAGTAGGTCCAACAGTAGTACTCAGCCCAATATCTCAAGTCACTAACTAAGGAGGATAGACCGTACCCTTAGCCATACTACCTGACTACCTAGGTACTAAAGAGTATCTTCCCAATTATTGTTCTCGATGGCACTATAGTAGTCATGTGGTCGATCAGTTTATCTAAAGAGGGATTCAGGTAATCTAGGCCAATCCATACACAGGTGTTGTCTGATGTGCTACCACTTGAAGGGGTACCAACAGGGGTTACAAGGGTGGACAACAGAGGTGCGCTTAAGTACCACTTGTATTTCCTGCGTGTATGAATCCCTCAACTACAGGTTTATGCACGTAACGATAGATCTTTGCAGCTTAAAGATGTCAGAATATGTCTCTACCCTGAAAAAAATTTAAACCCACACTTTCTGTCGAATAAAGTGTTATGATATACCATTTGCCAAGGAAAGTGCTCTGATACCACTTGTAATATACCAGATATAAAAAGTATGCAGAATAGAAATAAAATTCTAGAAATGGCAGAATAACAACAATATAACCAGAACAATCACCACAATAGCACTGAAATGATATAATAATAACAATAGAAACAACTCTTTGATTCTAAAAGCAATGTTCACGGGCCTCTTTGAGGGGGCAACCTCCAGTTGAGCAGAGCTCTATTACAATAATATCCAAGCTAGGGTTCTCATACCCTCGACTCCTATTTATACTAAATATGTCTATCAAAAGAAGCATCTTAGAGGAAGATTCTTCTAGAAGAGGAAGCTTCTATTAGATCTTATTACATTTGACTTATTCTATTTTATTGCAAGGCCTTATTAATATTGACCTTTATTACATCCAAATATATTGTTCTACCTATGTGCGGGTTAGGACCCTAAAAAACAGGTCCATTGAACCTTCTCCAAGATGATGTCTTTGTTCCTAAGAACTTTGACTTTCCAATCCATGATGCACATTAGTTCCACCCATAAATTGCCTTTGTGTTCCACTTATATCACATTCTAATCAATCACATGATTAGGATTAGGTACATACTTTTTTAATAAATAAACATGGAACACATGATGAATTCTCATGGATGCAGGTAATGATAGAATGTATGAAACTATCCCTATCTTTTCTAAGACCTCAAAATGCCCACAATATCTCCCTGCCAACTTTGGGAAACTTCCCAATTTCAATGAGCTTATCTTGGCTTTAACTTTTAAAAACAAATTCTCTCCCACTTTGAATTATCTGTGTTCTTCTTTTATCGGCATATCTCTTTTTTCAATATTGTGCAACTTTCAAATTATTCCTGATCTTTTCCATATTTTCTTCCATTTCCCTTAACAATTATGGCCCAATCAGGACTCTGTCTATGAGTTATCCCAACTTACTAGTGTGTTTCATTTTCTTCAATATAATGCTTCGAATAGGTTGATCCTCAATTATTCTTGATACCCATTATTATAAGAAAAATAAACTAAATGGATATAGTCCTCCCACCTAGAATTTGTGTCCATTACATACATTCTCAACATATCTTCAATTATCCAATTAATCCTTTATGTCTACCAATCTGACTCTAGGTGATATGTTATATTGGAATTCAAACTAGTCCATAATCCTTTCAATAACCTGTTCCAAAAATTGGAAGTGAACTTGGGATATTGGTATGACATTATTTCCTTAGGCACACCATGTAGCCTAGCAATTTCTCTCATATAAATTTATGCAATATTTGTTTTCTTATGATTTATTTTCATAGGAATGAAATGTGCAACGTTTGTATGTTTTTCCACCACTACCATGATGGAATCATGTTTCCTTGTTTTCCTAGGCAATTTGGTAATGAAATATATAGTAAAATATTCAAATTTCCATGCAGGAATTGGAAATGGATGAAAAAATCCCACTAGATGTTTATACTTAGCATTTATCTTCTGACTTTCCATGCAACTGGCCAAATAATCAGTGACATCTTTCTTCATACAAGGAAAAAATATTGGCATCTTAAAACTGTAACAGTTTTCCGGTATCCTAGATGTCTAGCATATGACACATCGTGCATCTCCTTAAAAACCATATTTATCAATTCTTGACAATTGGGAACATACAATATATTCCATAATAAGAGGATTCCATTATCTTCTAGTTTGTAATCCTTATATTTGTGTTGAACGTTAATATGTTGTAATCTTTCTCTAACTTCCACATAATGTTGGTCTATTGCTACAACCTCTACAATTATAGATTTTAAATATTTTATGTACATAATAATGGATTGTATCATGCATTTTATGCTCCCTTATTCCAAGTGAATCAACCACCTTGAGTCTCTTTTCCATTTATGTTCTTGATGTCAAATTTATATTCACTAATAAATTCTAGCAATCTAGTTTATCTAGCATTTAATGTTGGTTGTCCAAACAAGTATTTCACACCACTATGGTCCATCGTCAATTCAAATTTCCTTCCCATAAGGTAATGCCTCTACATCCTTAGGTCATGTACTATGGATTCCAACTCTAATTCATGTGCTACATAATTTATTTCATGTTCCTTCAATTTTCTGGACTCATCACAAATTATAAGTCCATTTTTCATAAGGACTCCACCAAGCCCTTCCTTGCAAGAATTTGTGCAAACAAATAAATCCTCATCTGGATCTACAACCTTTAAAATGAGTGCACTAGTTATAAAATCCTTTAAGAACTAGAAATTTTCTTCACACTTAGCACTCCATTCAAACTTTACTCCTTTCTTTTGCAACTATGTTATTGGGTGTGCAATTTTGGACAATGTTGCAATGGATCTCCTGTAATAACCAACTAGACCCATAAATGATATAACCTATGAAATGGTTTTCAGTGCTAGACAACCCTTGATTGTTTCAATATTTTTCGGATCTACTGTTATGCCATCTTCTGAAACAATGTCACCCAACTAATGGATCTTATTTTGATAAAAAGTGAATTTACTCAATTTGTCATACAATTGGTGCTCTCTCAATACTTATAGCACCATCCTTAAATGTTTCTCATGCTCATCCTCTATCTTTGAATATATGAGAATATCATCCAAGAATAATGAAAAAACTATCTAGGAAATATTTAAACACTCCATTCATCATAAACATAATTTTAGAAGGCACATCTGTCAATCCTAAAGGCACTGCCACAAATTCATAGTGTCCATACCTTGTCCAAAAGGTTGCTTTGCTAGTATCTTATTCTTTGATTCTCACTTGATGATAGCCTAAACTCAAGTCAATGTTGGAGAATATATTTTCTCATTTTAGCTAATAAAAAAGTTCATCAATCCTTGGAAAAGGATATTTATTATTGACTGTAACATTGTTCGGTTTTTTGAAGTCAATACATAACCTGATCGTTCCATTTTTTTTCTTGACAAAAGGAACTGGGGAACCCCAAGGAGAAACACTTGCCTTTATGTAATCTTTCTTTAACAACTCTTCTAGCTTCATTTGTAACTCTTTTAGTTATGGCATGGTCACTCTATAGGAAGTCTTGAATATTGAGGAAGCTCTAGGAATTAAGTCAATAGATAAATATGTATCCTTATTCGGTGGAAATCCTGAAATCTTCTCAAATACATCTTCATATTCTTTCAAGATTGTATAATGTTCAATACTTGGGTCCTTATCCTTCATTCTATATTCCATATGGGATGCATGTATCTAGAAACATTTTCTAAATATTATTTGTAGATGCAATCCTGAAATCTCTTGAATAGATATAGACCTTGGAATACCTTGTATTGTCCTTGAATTTCGTTCTTCATCAAGGCATGTAAAAACCTTGTTATAACAATCTAAAATATCATGATGCTTTTCTACTCAATCCATACCAATCAAGCAATCATAATACCCAAGTGGCATGATGTTCAAATATTCCTTGGTGTTAATTCCATTGATGTTTATAGGTCATGCTTTAACAAGCTCATTAATTCTTCTTTTGGTTCTAGTAGCTAGATTAACTAACCAGGACTTTTCATGATTACATTTCTTCAATTTGAATCTTTCAACTAGATTTGGACCTATATAGATATGACTAGATCCAGAATCAATCAAAATAACTATGGGTTGATTATCAATCTTACCTTCCACTTCAATCATGTGTGATTGATAGTCTTATTTTCTATTTTCCAAGGCTTCATAAATCATGGGCATGCTTCTTCCCACATCGTCTACTATATCCTCTTGCTTGATTCTATGTATAGTCTTCATTTTATCTCCCTGGTGAGGAAAATATTTATACATGTGATCTCCTTCACATCCCCAACACTTTGTGGCTTGTTGTATTGTCCACTTTCCCAATGAATATATCATTTTATGATCACCTTGAGATGATTTCCCTTGCTTATGTGGTTGATAACTATTCCAAATGAAAGGTGGTTTGAATCATTTCTTCCTTTGATCCATATTTTCTGCCCTCTTCTCATCCCAAGCCTTTTGGAAATATTCCCTTCCTCTATTTTACTCATTCAAATTCTTATAATTTCTTATGGATTCCTCTAAATTCTTGGGCTCATCAACTTGAATTTTATCCATGTAGAAGGATGGAAGTCCACTCAAGAACCTATGAATTTTGACCTTCTTATCTCTGATGAAACTCACATGCCTGAGAAGTTCCAAGAATTTCCTTTCATATTCATCCATGGCCATGTTACCAAGTTTTATCCCAAAGAAATCTTTCATATTGTTTTCATAATATTGCTATAACAAGTACTTCTACTAAAAACGTTTCTTGAATTTATTCCAATAAATTATCTTCCCATCAAGGTGCTTGACCTTCTTTAGCCAATACCACCACACAAATTCCTTTCCTTTAAGGTGGTAGGATGCAATTGTGGCTTCTTCATTTGATGATTAATTATGTAACTAGACATATTTCCTTATCCCTAGAAACCATGTTTCTGCATATTCTCCTTTCATGTTCTCTCCATCAAATGATGGTGGCTTGATCTTCATCGTCTCCCCTTACAAGATATATAACCCATGTCTCATTCTCTAATGTCTAGTAGGAGACACACTTGGAAATATTAATGAACTTGTGTATGCATAATCTATAATGGTCAAGTTCCATAGGGACTGATGATGTTGATTCCTTCTAGCACTCCTTGATCTCTTATATCCTCCTTGACCATCCCTCCTATAATGAGATATAGATACTTCCACTTTCCTTGCACTAGCTTCCTACTTTGTGCCTAAATATTTGTTGACTTTATTTTGTATCATATTAAGGATTTAAAGTATCTCCTCCTGATATTTCATGATCCTTTCATTATCATCTCTATATCTCTTCACTTCTCTTTCTAGTCTTCTCATAGTTATAGGCTCCTGCTTGTCTCTTCTTTGATTAGATTTTGTCTCTGCATTACCCAAGATTACATGTAGACCTATTATTTCTCCTTCATGGATATAAGACCCTTGTGCATCATGCATATATTTGTTCCTCATATAAGAACTAAAGTTTTCTTCCATGTACCTTTAATTCAACAAGAATGTGTATGCAATAATTCTTAGAATGATGCATATAGAAAATTATTTATTAATTATATTACAATCTATTCTTCTCGTAAATTTATGAATAACACAATGCACCAAGTCCAAATATGATTACTTAAACACATTATTATCCAAAACATATCTCCAACGATTGTACTGGTGATTTTTTGGTAGCTACGGGAGGATATTTCCCTCTTAGATGACCTTTCTTAGAGGCAAAGAAGATTCTGGAAGAAAGAGATCCATTGGACAAATATTGAAATACCCTAGAAGAGAATTTGGCCCATAAGAATAAATTAATAATGAAAAGATGCATGTCCAAAGAAGAAGTCGGCCCAATCTAGTAGCTAGGAAGATTATAATTAGAGGATGTCTCGGCTCATTTGTTCACTCACTCACACTCTCCCAATTACACATGAGCAAGGCACAAGTTTGGAGGAAGTGACGCAGTAGTTTCTGCTATACAATTTATTCTTGTTCAGTCTTTTGGCATCTCTCTCTTGTGCACTACTCCTTGAGGAGGTGCTCTACCTTTGTATGGTGTTGTTGTTTCTACTTTTGTGGCATTTCTTCTTGAGTTAGCACTTGTGGTAGGGTTTATCTTATTGGAATTTCTCTGTGAACGAAATCTATCTAAGTAAAGGTTAGTGTTCTTTGGGGTGGCATATGGAAATGCCTATGGTTGGGTGACAATGATGTGACATTGTCTATGGTTAAACCAGGATACCAAAATTTCAGCATGGAATCATAGTTCGTTACCTTCAAAATAGATTGACTGTTGAAAGGAAGATCTTTAGCTGTAGTACTAGTTCCTTCATTCCATTTCCTTCATGCTAGTTCCTTCATGCTAGTTCCTTCGTTCAAGTTGCAACACCAGTTGCATTGCCAAATGCAGTGAATTTTTTTTTGAAGTATTGGACTAATTTTTGGTTGTCCTAGTGTGACTTACCCTAGCATATCTCCAACTACCTTTAGATTTCAATTTGTATCACTTTGAAGTTTCAGGGTTCGTCACTACTGCCAAATGGTGTTTTTGTTTTCTAGAGGTATGTACTTGTATATGTTTAAACAATATCACTATCTTAAGGGTGTTTGAAGGAGAAGGGATATTTTGTCCAAGGACATGATCATGAAACTATAGAAGAAAACCCAGGTGGGAACAACAACAACTAAACTATAGGTTTTCATATCAGGTTTGATATTTTTATATTGTTGCAGTTTAAGTAAGTGTTGTAACTAGAATAATAGTCTTTAAATTATATTATTTCTATCACTATTTCTGGTTCAGTAAATGATTGATTATTTGTAAAACTACTATTAGGTGAATACTCATATTAATAATTTATTTGTATACAAGATAAACTGATCTCCTTTAGGAGATGTTCTTGGTTGTCCTTGTTTCTTTTTTTGGGCAAGTCATAGGTAATAACTCTGAGAGGGAGCTATAATGACAATTGTTAGAGGAAACATGAATAGGCTATACTCACATAGATTTGTGCACATCCATTTAATGAGTGAGAAGAGGAGGTCAACACATGTAGAGGCTGTAGAGGGAGAATATGACTCTGAAGAGTATATAGCTTCAAAGGGAGTCAACCTTCAGAGGGATCATGCAATCTTACATTAAAATTGATCTTAGAGACAGTCAGTTGCTTAGAAACATTCATTCAGAAAATATTCTTCTTCAAATTTAGATTCAGATTCAAATTCACATGAGAGAGACATCCTCCAATACTGATAGAAAGGAGGAGACTTTGAGGATATATGAGACCTCTTGGGAGGTTTCGCTTGTTTTATTGAAGGTATCCAATCATAAGGATTGGGATGTGGAATTTTTACCTTGATTCTGAGACATGTATATCAATTGAAAGAAAAACATTTTGTTGAGATACCTACGTGGTACAAGGACATATGAATTGGGATATGCATCAGATCAAGATGTGAAGTTCTAGGATTATACAGACTCTAACTAGGAAGGGAGTGCAATGGATCTGTAGAGTACTTTGGTTTGTTTCTCCAATTTGGGATTAGTCTGATCTCATGGTTGAGAAGGGAGGAGATGTCAGTGACACTCAATAAAACAAAGGTAGAGTATATAGAATCCAGTATTGAAATCCATGAAGAAACATCGCTTCAAAATTTTCTTACATTAATTCATCTAAGACATGATGCAAAAGGGAGATCTAAAGCTTCATTACACATTCAAAAATGAGTAGAACCAATGAGACATTATATTAGATTGATCATGATGATTTGACCAAGGGAGAATGATACATTCACTCATAGGATTGGTCGTGCTGATTTGGCTAGTGGTAAATGGCCTAGTTGTAGTCTTTCTCCTACTAGTCATGCTGATTTGACCAGAAGAAAAAATAATTGAGGTGTAGAATGTCTATTCTCATTGAGAGGGAGGTGTGTTGTTTCTTCTCATGCCAACTAACCCCTCTGGCCAAAGGTTACCTAGATCAATCTTGGAACTGAGGGGATAATTCACTATGGTACATGATGAGAGAAGAGACATCGCACACATAGTCAAGAGGACTACGGGAGTACCTTTGTGCTACTAGGTGAGACTATAACTATGGCTGATGGCATATTGTAGTAGTTGTATGCTACTATTTGATTGTTGCATAGCTATATAGACATCAAATATGATTATGGATGATGGCATATTGTAGTAATTGTGTGTTACTAGATGATTGTTGCATAATCATAGGTATGACTATCGCTGAGGGAATATTGTAATAGTTGTGTGCCACTAGTTTATTGTTGCATAGTCTTACAGATCTTGATTATGGATGAGGGTATATTGTAGTAGTTGTGTGGTACTAGTTAATTGTTGCATAGTCATGGAGGTGGAAGACTATGATTATGGATGAGGGCATATTGTAGTGTTTCTGTGCCACTAGATTATTGTTAAATAACAATAGATATTTTTGTATTGCATGGTGGTTTGATTATAGGAGAGAGAAATTGTGTCTATGGATAATAGTCGTGTGCTACTTGGAGTGGTTGTGCACCACTGGATAGTAGATATGTACTACTATGGATCAATACAATCATGTTCTACTAGATGGAATTGCAATAGTTATGTGCTACTAGATGATTTCCATGGATACTACCAGCTCAAATTGGCAGTAGCTAAGTTCTACTTGATTGTAGAGACTGTGACAGATGATTCAAGCTACCGATGGCATTATGGAAGCTGTGTGCTACCATATTATTGCAGAGTAGTTAGTGGACTACTAGATGAAGACATTGTGAAAGATGCCTCCCTAGATAAGAGGGAGTCTTGATGTTTTGGTAGCTATGGGAGGATGTTTCCCTCCTAGATGACATTTCTTAGATGCAAAGAATATTCCGGAAGCAAGAGATCAGTTGGACAGATATTGAAATACCCTAGAAGAGAAGTCATCCCAGACGAATAAAGTAGTAATGAAATACACATGTCCAAAGAAGAATTCATCCCATTCTAGTGACCAAGAAGACTATAAATAGAGGACATATTGGATCATTTGTTCAATCACTCACACTCTCCCAACTATACAGAAGTAAGGTGCAAGTTTGGAGGAAGCGACGCAATAACTGCAACTACATAGTTTATTCTTGTTCAATATTTTGGCATCTCTCTCCTCTGTGCTACTCCTTGAGGAGGTGCACTACCTTTGTATGGAGTTGTTGCTGCAGATATGGTTGTATTTCTGGTTAAGGTAGCACTTGTGCTAGAGCTTATCTAATTGGAATTGATTTAAGAATGAAAACTATCTAAGTATAGGTTAGTGTGATAGGGGGTGGAATATCTGAATGCCTGTGGTTGGGTGACAATTATGTGACATTGTCTATGGTTAAATGAGCATACCAAAATTTAAACATGTACTCATACCTCACTTTGCATTCTGAGCAGAAAGTTACAACATTCAAATGTTGCAATTTCCACTTCCTTACTATTATAGAATTACTTTATTAATTTATAAGAATATTTTAGAACCCAATTAAAAAATATTGGTGGATATATGTAATCTCCTCCTCAATATATTTCCAACTACTAGTTGTTTACTCAAAACTAAGATCTGAGATGAAAGTTATGGTCTAGAGAAGTTTTGATTGTTTTTCCCAATTTATCCATGTATGTTATAGGTCTCTTATTTCTCTTCTTGCACATTTTTACATACCCAGATCCCAAATATGACTCCATAGTTGTCTTCTATGGTTTGTAATATTTCCATATACTTCTATTGTGCCTCAAACATACTTTTTTTCCATGTGTTATGCCATCTAGAAGTAAATTGGTGCCAAAATTTTACCTTAATAGTTTTACCTATAACTTTCTTATACAAGCTTTGTTTTGTGGCTAGAATAGCTCATTGGATAGATCTCTTTGATTTATGTTATTTGAGATATAGATTTTAAGTTCATCTTGTTACACTATTATTATGAGTTTTGATTTCCTAAAAACATTGTTTAGGGACTCAAAATCTCCCCACAAGTACATGACCTTAAGAAAAATGAACAAAAATCATAGAAAACTGACTATTTTACTACTATAACATCCCTTTAAATATGAGTCGTCAATATCAAATTAGGTCAAATTTGAGTTGTCAATATGCAACCTTTCCAAGCCCTGTGGATCAATATCCATCGTCATTCAACATCTCAAAGAAATCTGTACCATTGATCTGAGCACAATCAATGATCACTTGATAGACAATTCTCTTTGGCAAATCGAGCTCACTCATGAATCTCATTAATGGCTGACCATCCTCCATTGACCATATCTCTTGGATACCACTTGTAAAACATTGTTAAAGAATATGACCTGACCATTGACCGTTGACCATGGACGATTTTCATTGGAAGATGAAACACTCTCTCATTTCGGTCAACCCGACCATCGACCATTAGCCATCAACCATTCTCGTTGACTATCAAAAATAAACTTTTATAATTCGGTATACTCAAAATTCACCCATCGACCATTTACTTGGTTCACATGGAAACTGTTGACGTGGAATGAAACATCATCTTGAGGTATCAACTTGGATCACATGGAAACTACTGATGTGGCATGACACATGGATGTTGACATGGAATGACACATTTTCCAAAGGTATTGACTTGGATGAAATGAAAAGTAATAACATGGCATAAAACATGGATGTTGATGTGGCATGAAACATCATCCCCCTCTTTTCTTCATCATCTATCTAATGTTTCTCTTGGTCGACCCAAATACTTTGTTGATTTGTTTGACCCTCAATCATCAGTCGTTGACACTTTATCTTTTTGAACTTGAACACTTTGCTAGATTGGTCAACCTGACCATCAATCGTGAGTGATTTTAGTTCGCAATGAACACACTTTGATAATGCATCCAACCTGACCATCAACAATTTCCATTGGAGGATAAATCGTTATGCCAATCTATTCGACTTTACCATCATTCATTAGTGCTTTCCCTTGGCCAAATCCAACACTTAGAATTCTTTAATCAAAACTACGATGAATCTGGGTCGTTGATCTACCATTTAGAGTGATCTTAGCCATATATTCATCAAATCTCACTTGACTCTACCGATGAAACTTGACCATCGATCTGATCATTTTTCCAAACCCATGAAAAAGAGTCTTGGTCATTGATTGGTATCAACCTCCCATCAACAAAAAATGAATCCTGACCATTGATTTGATCCATTTTTAAAACAAACAAAAACAAATCTTTATCGTCGATTCGATCCTTTTTCCAGATGGTCGAAAATGAATCTTGGTTGTTGGTATTGCAAACCTTAGAAACCTATTAAATCCTTATAAATTTTAAATTTATTAAAACGGATCTACGTCAATGATCTCAAGATCAAACACCATCTCAATCGTCAATTCTTCAAACTCTTCCAACCCCATTGGACTCCATTAAAATGTGAATTTCATCCGTTCAATTCAAATATAACTCTACAATTCGATTGATTGATTCCAATAAACATTGCATGCATTCCGGCGGAAACTAAATCTTAAATTTCCCATGAATTTTCCGATCTCACTTTGATTTTTAAACGTTTTTTCCCAAATTCATCACATATCGAAATATGTCATAGTGAATTCACTCAAATTCTCAGTGATTCTTGGCCCATAAAAGTCCAATATTGAACTTAAGCTCTGATACAACTATGTAACATACCTAGATCAAAGATGGATCATGTGACTGTTAAAAGGACCTAATAAATTTTATGATGCCAATTCTAAATAAGGAAAATAATACAGAACATGAAATTCAAGCTCATTCAGGTGTCCATACTAATAAAAATGTAAATATAACTACTCTTATTGTGCAGAAAAACAAATAAACACATACAACATCACTAAACTATAAAATAGAGACATTAATTCATATTTTTTCTCACAGTAAGAAACATTAGGAAAATATAACTCAGAGTAAAATGCACACAAATGTATAATCATTTAAAACAAATCAACAATGAAGATAAGAACACTTATCTTATAAAAATGTGAAACCCAATGTAGAGGATTGATGTTCCTCCCAACCATATACCTTATGTTCTACTTCTGAACAACAAATCACCCTTGAGTTGGGGCTAAGAATCCACAAGAGACAATGGTCCCTAAGGATGTCTAATGTATTTCTCTGAATAGTCAATTCCCACAGCTAATTCCAGTCCACCAACTCTCTTCCCATCAACCTACACAACCCAAGGGATGGAATATTCCTATTACTCACAATCCCTCAGGCCTTTCCACTTCCCTCTAGGTATTCCATCACAATTTGGATAAGGAAACTTCTTGTTGGGACCTCAGGAATTATACGGTTGCAACACAAATTCACCTAGCAACAAAACATGTGCTTGTCTTGACAAATTTCGAACAACACATTACTCCTAGGAATGTAGCCTCTTTCTCCATGAAATTTCAAATCCAAACACCTTCCAAAATTTACCAAAACAACTATTTTTAATCTTCATCATACAAAAGATTTGACTTGCCTAAAAACCTCGTGTAAAAACTATGCACTATACAAAAACGTCAATCTGTAATTTTGGTCTCCTACACATACAAATTTCGTCTCTTTCTCTTTCTTTATTGACATTGTAGTGTAGCTAGAGAGGTAGTGGGGGGGATAAAGGGCCCATAGTGATAGTAGTGGAGGCCATTCAATTTAAGGTGGACTAGGTCCATTACATTATTAAATAAGGCTCACTATCATATTTAGATATATTAGTATAAACATAATAAATGTAAAAGGACTTACTAGAATGTTCTACTTATATAAGGTTATTCCTCTATAATGTTCTTAGGTTCTTGGTAGAACTATATAAAGGTGTTAAATAAATGTAATGGTATGTGAATAAAAAGTATTATATTTGGAGCGAGTAGCTCATTAGGAGGTTGCCTCCTCGTAGAGGCAAGTAAATAGGAGATGATTCCTTCCATAATAGGATCCATTATATCTTGTTTCCCTACCCTGAGAGTTTTCTTATAATAAAGTGTGGTTTTTTATATATTTATTTGTGAACCTATTATGGTATTTTTGTATTCATTATTTGGTACTTAACAATTGGTATCAGAGCACTTTCTTTGGCCACAAAAAGGGGAAATTTGTTTTTTTCCATTTTTGAATATTTTTCGAAGAAGAAAAAGAGGGCCATGGAAATATAGTTTTTTTTTGTAGATTTATGTCGATATTTTGTAGAAATATGTTTTACATCTGAGTTCCTCTCATAAAAATAACCAATTTAAAAAATGAAATTGTTTCAAATGGAGTCTGGGAAGTGAAGTTATCGACATTTTAAAATCTGCAATTTTTCATGGGTTTTAGTGGAAGGACA
The DNA here is from genome assembly GCA_010110895.2 of Picea sitchensis. NCBI lineage: Eukaryota > Viridiplantae > Streptophyta > Pinopsida > Pinales > Pinaceae > Picea > Picea sitchensis. The sequence goes on along the minus strand of SNQJ01S0038846.1, from coordinate 106,943 downwards.
CACTATTTTTATGATTTATGTAGCACCTAGAGATGAATTCACCCAAAAAAATTACATATCTCAGTTCTAGTCACAATTTCACCCAATTTCAAAAACAAAATCATCCAAATTAGAGCTCTAGAAGTGAAGATATTTCTTATTTAAAATCAACCATGTTTTTGGGTTTTTCATGATGGTGAAGGGACTGCATAGTCCACAACTTATCACAAGGTGCTTATATTTCTACCAAATCAGTGCCATTTGATATAGTATTTTAATGTTTTTCTTTTGGTATATTTTTTGTGGTGTTTTCTCTGTCTACTCCCTTTCAACTCATCATGAAACTTCAAAGGCAATTAGAAGGAAGGTAGTGTGGGGCCCATAGGGCCCATAGTGATAATAGTGGAGGCCATTCAATGTAAGGTGGACTATTTCCGCTATATTATTAAATAAGTTCCACTATGATATTAATATATATTAGTATAAACATATTAAATGTAAGAGGACTTAGTAAAATTATCTAATTCTAGAAGTTTACTCCTCTAGAATGTTCTTAGGTGGTTCGCAGAACTTGTAAAGGGGTTAAAGAAATGTAATGGTATGTGAAGAAAAGGTATTGTATTTGAAGAAAATATCTCATTATAAGGTTTCTCCCCTGAAGAGGAAACTGAATAAGAGAGGATACTTTCCATAATAGGATCCATTGTATGGTGTTTCCCTACCCTAAAGGTTTTCTTATAATAAAGTGTGGTTTCTTCTATATTTCTATGTGGATCTATTGTGGTATTTATGTATTCGGTATTTGAAACTTAATAGACTTTCACTCTAACCTAGGATGATTTTACTCAACCCCCATTCTGTCAATAACTATGGGAAGTGACTCCCACACCAATGCTCTTACATGAATTCAATGATTGGGCTCTAGAACACTCAACAACTAATGGAAGGTTCATGGTAAGGATAATTTAGAAAGAAATTGTTTGAGTTTAATAAACATGGGTAAACTCTACCCATTGGACCTCTTCCCTCTGTTGTAGATACATATCTTCGAAATCTCCATCTGTTTCCATTTACAATTGACAAGCCATTTTATTCATTATCTTTAGCTTACACCATTTACATATTACATTGTTTTGGCTCTTCACCATACATTACATTAACAATATACATTGCTAATTTTGGGTTTGAAAATGGGGATGTTACAATGCCTCTTTTTTCCTTAATTATTTATATTTTTTAAAACAATAATTCAGATTTTAATAGAATAATAGTATATTCAAGATCCCCTTCAAAGTGGCTATATTTTATTGATTATTTTAGCTATGGGATATTTTTGGGTTACCTTAGCTTAGTTATACACATGTGATGTAGACCCCTATCCCTCCTCAGGGCTGCCCGACCTTCCGGTCAGGATCTTCAGGTTCGGGAGCCGAAATGTCTCTTTTGGTTCCAAACTGGAACCCTTCGAAAATGAACACACAGAGGCCCCCACAAATGCTCAATTGTCTTTTCCAAGCACCAAGAGTGAGCTCCCATAGCACACAACCAAGAGTCGTCACCTTGTGCTAGTCCAAAAAAGGACGGTTATCAGGGACCAAAACTTTACAAGTCAAGCGTCCTGTCCCTTCGTCCTTCGAACCCCCAGTTGTCGAAATGCCGAAATGTGTCGGCACCTATTCTTTTGGGTTTTCGCGTTTCAAGAAATCTAGGTGCAAGGGATATCTCTTCCCCTTGGAATCCCCAGTTACCAAAATGCCGAAAATGGATTAACGACTCTGGCTCATACTATTCCTCCGAAGGATTTCAGGGTTTTTTGATTTCGTAAGTCGGGACTCCAAGTCTCCCGACTCTTGGCCTCTCGAACACCTAGGTCCCGAAATGCCGAAATGACAGTCCACGACAAAGCACTACCGGCTTTCGAGATTCAGGAAATTGCGATGCAAGTGTTCCCCCGCTCCCTTGTCTTTCTGATTCTCGGTCACGAAATACCAAAATGTCCCGATGCCTATTCTTTCATGGTTTCACGATTTTGGTAATCGCGATGCAAGGGCCCCTCTCCTCTGTCTTTTGGATCTCTGGTTACTGAAATACCGAAATGTTTTGGCATTCATTCATTCGGGGTTTCGCGATTCAGGGAATCGTGATGTAAGGGTCCTTCTCCCCTGTCTTTCAGATTCTCGGTTGCCAAAATACAGAAACACCAAAATGTCAAAAGCTCGAGGTGGTTGATCAAAGTCTCACAACTCCCTCCAAATCTATAGTCAGATCCCTTCCCCATCACTGACCTCCTCACAAGTCCACTTGATCCAATGCTTTTTGGTATTCTGTGAATCTCCTTGAGAGTTCTCCACCATCCATTCAGATCTTCGAGATCTCCTCTTTTGGATCTACACAATGTTAAATCCTGCACTTCTCCCTCAAATCAGACAGTCTATGGGATCTTCTGCTTCCATCCAATGCTTGAAAACATTCTTCCTCCTAAGCTTTTACTCACTTCAGACTTAGAATATTTTCTAGGTCTTCGAAAACTCGGTCTTCGTTCCTTCTAGGGAATGAGTTCCTGGATCTCGATAACACCTTCTGAAGCATTATCCCTACTAAGCTTTGTCCGGTTCAGACTTCGATTTCCCGCGCACTCCTTGTGTCTGAGGGATTTCGATAACTCAGATTCATGGTATTTCTCACAGAGAAATTCCTCCTGATCTCCTTATGTTCCTCTCTGGCTTGATTCACACCTTGCGGAGCTTCCAATGAAGAGAAACAATTGAAATTGGAAAATGCACACAACCCACACACCATACATTTGGATCAATTTTCCATTCTGTTATATTCACAAGTGCGCAATGGCTACAAAATACATTCAAAATTACAGTAACTCAAAAACACTAAGATCTCCTACTAACTTGCAGTTCTCTCTTATAGCTAATTTCTCTCTGTATTCCTGCTCTCTCTAACTGGGCATACAAACTTCTACATAACTCAAAAAATGTTTCTAGGGTTTCCCCTGGCTACTTGCCTACTCTAACATTCATCCTACACTATCTTAGTTCAGTCACATTCTAGAGCCAAAGTGGAAACTCCTTCTTTGTTTACAATTTCAAAACTTTGCCTCAAAGGGTAAAATTTGGCACTAGTTCAAGCGTGCCTCCAAAGGTGAATTTCGACGCTGAGTGGAAGTAGATTCTGAAATCGATTGTAACTACCCACGTTGGAGTTATGGAAGAAATCACACATGTTGAGTGGTCCTGCCTCTGTGCACTTGCCAACAATGCTCCTGCATCATACTACCCTTGACAAAAAATCATGGACTCCTGTCCATCAGCTCCTCTACTAACTTTCCCTACTTCTGGATAACATCTTCATTTTCCCAAATGACATCTTCTATTGGGCATCCCTTCCACTTGATTGAATACTCAAAATAAGTCCTCCTCCAAGTCTTCTTTCCAATCCTCTGATCCAGAATCTTCTCCATCTGTAGCTTCTCTTCCATAGGCATCTTCTTCTCCCACTGAATCTTTCCTTGATCTTCTGATCCTTCTGTGTCATCTTTCCTATAAGGGTACAGGTCTGAGAAATTAAATATGGGTGAAATGCCCACACCATCTGGCATCTCAATCTCAGAGGCGTTTTCATGAAACTCCCTCAAGATCTTATAGGGTCCTATCTTCCTCATCTTCAATTTGTTATATGTTCCCCTAAGGAACCTTTACTTCCTGAGATGTGCTAGAACTTGATCTCCCACTTCAAATTGAAGTTCCCTGCGATGCTGATCAACTCTATGCTTGTATTTCTGGTTAGAACTTTTTAATTGTTCTTTGATCTGACTATGGAGTCTCTTCATTTCAACAACAAAATCCTCTGCTCCAGCGCTTCTGATCTCTCCCTGTTCCAATTCACTTAACTTAGAAACTCCCCTAGGTTTCATTCCATAGAGTATTTGGAATGGGATCCTTCCAGTGCTTCTATTTGGTGATTCATTGTATGGAAATTCTACTTGTGGCAGAATCTAATCCCACTGGTTATGATGTTCAGTAACTAGACTCCTTAATAAATTCCCCAAACTTCTATTTACCACCTCAGTCTGCCCATCTGTCTGAGGGTGATAAGTTGAGCTGAAGGACAAATCTGACCCCATCTTCTTCCACAACATCCTCCAAAAGTGACCAACAAATTTTGTGTCTCTGTCTGAGACAATGCTCCTGGGTAGACCGTGAAGTCTCACAACTTCTCTGAAAAACAGATTTGCAACATGTGTTGCATCACTGGTCTTCTGGCATGGGATGAAATGTTCC
>SNQJ01S0038846.1:82513-102662 GCA_010110895.2 Picea sitchensis | reverse complement strand
CCGAAGCATTATCCTTCCTAAGCTTTGTCTAGTTCAGACTTCGATTTCCTATGCACTCCTTGCATCTGAGGAATTTTGATAACTCAGATCCACGATATTTCTTGAAGAGAAATTCCTCCTGATCTCCTTACATTCCTCTCTGGCTCAATGCACACCTTATGGAGCTTCCAATGAATAGAAACAATTGAAACTGGAAAAACTCATAGTTCCATCCCCTTGTTCATGTAAACAGAAAATACAGGAAAATGCACATAGTCCACACACCATACATTTGGATCAATTTTCCATTCTGTTATATTCACAAGTGCCTAATGGCTACATAATACATTCAAAATTACAGTAACTCAAAAACACTGAGATCTCCTACTAACTTGTAGTTCTCTCTTACAACTAATTTCTCTCTGTATTCCCGCTTTCTCTAATCGGGGGTACAAACTTCTACATAACTCAAAAAATGTTTCTAGGGTTTCCCCTGACTACTTTCCTACTCTAGCATTCATCCTACACTATCTTAGTTCAGTCGCATTCTAGAGCCGAGTTGGAAACTCCTGCTCTGTTTACAATTTCAAAAAATTGCCTCAAAGGGTAAAATTTGGCACCGGTTCAAGCGTGCCTCCAAAGGTGAATTCCAGTGCTGAGTGGAGGTGGATTCTTAAATCGGTTGTAACTTCCCACGTTGGAGTTCTGGAATAACTCTCACATGTTGAGTGGTCCTGCCTCTATGCGCTTGCCAACGATGCTCCTGCATCAACATGGAAGAATTTTTTGTTGGGGAGTAACGTCATCCCACCTCATTGAATGCCCCCCAATCATAATCATCACATATATTGTCCAAATAGAAACTCCACACCTCTAATTACACTCTATGTCTCTATTGAGAATCCACACCTCTATTAAATAATAATAACCACATATATTATGCAAAGAGAGACTCAACGTCATTAATGAGACTCCATGTCTCTAATAAATCACAATCATCATATATATTTTGCAAAGATAGACTACGTGCATCTAATGAGATATTATGTCTCTATTGGGACTCCACGCCTTTATTAAAGGTTCATTGGTTATGTCCTACACCCACTTCTTGGAAAGTTGGTAAGGCTTGCCCTGTATCCTACACATGCAACCACCAGACATATATCATGTAGGCCCATATCATATAAGCATCAAAATAATTAGTCGTACAATATTACCAGTTATCCTCCATGGATATTCATTTTTTGACTATCAATCTGGACTTCTCCCAAATAGGCATATCCACAAGTGTCCTCCAAAGGTGTCCAATATCCTACAAAATATGAGTAAAATATCAGTGAACTTAAATTGGTTTCATTATTTTTTCCACTTATTTAATTTGGATTCCATAGTCTTCCTTGTCATTCAATCAAATCCACCCAAGAGTGTTGCAAGTCTTGTCCACCTGTCACAACCTACAATTGTTCTCAACATAATTATTCAATTCATGTTCTATAATATATTAATCGTAATGTATATTCTAATCTACTAAATAATTAAGACTATCAAATGCATATTGTCAATCAAGTACAATCCAAAAGTCATACACATACAACATAATTGTAAACATGGTCATATAAGGTTTAGTCAATACTCAAATTAACCTCTTAATCCTTCTCAAAGAATAGTTAGGAAAGGAGGGGAATTAAAATATTGTTAGATTCTTATGATTGAATTGTGTTCTACTTTAGGTTTCCAACAAAACCCTACAAACCATTGGTCCTTCTGGAGACCAAAAGGAAAAATTGTGCATATATCGCACAATGAAGTCTCATATGAAATGTCTTATGGGTGACTTCAAGACCCATATATTTGTAATCGGGGCAGGGAGGTTGTTGTGGAGATGCCGAACATTATTTCTACCTCAAAATACATCATATCTAACATTCTAACACATCATTAAATCAAGATCTAACATCCTGTAATCATTTTCATTCATTAAGACTCATTTTTTAGTAAATAACATAGTTATTATAGTGTGCGCTGCATTTTACTTCTACTAGATTCATTCATTCATAATAGCTAAGTAATAACAAGAAAAAATAGAAACATTCCACACAAAAACACAAAGTTTTACTGTGGTTCACCCCCTCTAGGATATGTCCACAAAGATATGAAATTCTTGTCTCTTTTATTATTCTTCATCAAGTTCATAGTGTTGCATGCATTAGATACGAAGTGTATATATGAGGCTGAAAAGGTCTCACCAAGATCCACAAATTGATACCTTACCCTCTATTTCAATGTATCCTTATGTCTCTAAAAATGACTCTAATATCATCTCAATATTATCCCCATAGCTCTAAAAAAACTCACAACTCTATCTCCTTAGATCTCACAATACATATTTGTACTACAAAAATGGGTTAAAAATCGTTACAAAAATGACCAAAAACCTAACCCACTAACCCTAATTGGATTAGTCTTTTCCACATTATAACTCCTTGAGTGTGGCTATTCTGAAATCCAAACATTTTCCATCGTCGATCTGTTTCCTTCTTCCTTCTTTTGACTTTCCTCGTTTCCTAATGCTACATTACCCTGTTTTCCAACATGCTCTTCTTTTCTAGTCCATTTCCTAACTGAATTCATAAATTACTATTATTTTCCCCAAAATGGCCTACACCAACAAGCCCCCAAAACTCACTTGTGTCTCATCCAAAGTAACTCGGGTAGTGTGTTCCTACAAAATTGACTTCTCTATATCCTAGAACGTTCCTGAAATTTGTTCAACTTGAGAATTTACTTGCACACTCTTTTATGCTACGGTATCCACATCCTGCACAGTAATATGCTCCTTCAATAGTTATTCACATTCCAATCCAGCATGTTCATCCCGACCCTTCATTGTGTCAATATCATTAATCATTTGTTATGCACCTTCCTGTAGTGGTTCCAACTCACCTCCCTTGAAAACTTTTCTTCTTGCATAGTATTCATCTCTACCTACAAATTCTTCATTTCCTATGCACTCTTCAACTAGTCTGCTATGGTCATCACTTCTTGCTTTTTCTTTAAGTCTTGCACTGCAATATTTACCTCTTCTTCTTTCTTATCTAACTCATGTAGTTTCCCATCCTCCTATAGGCTCGTCCATAACTGCATAATATTATTATACAGCTTTATGATTTCCTGGATCATCTGTGCAATTCCCTATGTATGGCCTGAAGCTTCCTTATCCATTTGTTTTCATACTTTTGGTGGAGCACTAGGTGTTTATAGGAGTTATGTCAACTTTGTAATGTGGATCCTGTAATTTTCCATAGCCAACAATATTTTCTCAATATTCTCCTCTATTGGTATGTTCCCTTCCTTTGTGTTGTCACAAATAGATTTAAAAACTTCTCCCAGCCGCTGCTCTATTATTCCAATGTGTTTCTTTGATTCATCCCTATCAAACCACACCTGATTAAGTGTCATCTTCAGTGTCTTATTTACTTCGATGGCCAATTGTAAACTTGTATCATATGCAAAACCCTTGAGTGAATTTCTTGTGTGAAACATATTTGAAGTTTGTACAATTCCTTCATTGGAACCTTGGGAAGTGCCAAGTCCAAATGATCTATGTCCTTTAATGGATTATGTGTTATATCCTCATCCACTTGCAACATCATGTGCGTGATACCAAAATTTTCATTCCCCATCATTATGATTTGTACTGTCTCCTATTCTAGAACTATTCTTTCCTGAGAAATTTGTTTTCGTTATGCCTTCTCTTTTTGTTGTGCTATAGTGAGTTGTAATTGATCTAGTTCATCCTTAAACTCTATCAACTTCTTGACTATCTCCTCCCTTTTCTTTTCATCATCATACCATACCTCTGTCATGCAATCATATAATTTCTTTGTGAATAACTCTATATCATCTTCTGTGAGTGTAAGTTTAGGAATACCCTTATGCACCTTCATCTTCTTGTGTTGTCCTCCTATCCACAATATTTTCCTTTTCATTGGCAATGTCTCTATCTACGCAGTTGTAATTGGTATGTCTATGTATGGGAGATATTCTCCTCCTACTTTATCTTGTGTAGGAAAATGTGTATCCTTACGTGCTCCTCCATTTGGATCTACTGCATGCTCCTTCTCCCATGCTTAAGGATTTGGGATAATATTTGTTTGTCTTTACTTTATAGTGGTTGTACTACCCCCTGTTCCTTTTGTGCGGTATGTCTCCTTCCTTGTATTATTTGTCGGGCTAGTTGACTATCTTGAAGTGACAACCTATACTTTTTTCTTAACGATTGGTACCTTCTTTGAAATTACTAGAACCTTCCATTATTTAGGCCAATCCTTCATGGCCGAATGCACTTCTTCTCCTGACACAGTACCTCAATCGTATCTCCTGACACAGTACCTCAATCGTATCAATTCCATCTTAGTATCCCTCTTATCTTGAATCCACATGTTATGAATTGTAGCCTAAAATTTATCTATAATTTGATGTTCTCTCACTATTTCTGGCACTATCTTCCATGTCTTAGCCAACATCTCCTGTATTTTATCAAATAACATGGAAATAATAGAATTTTTCCTTCCTTTTCTTTGATCCTCAAGTCTTCCATAGTGTTGTATACTTTGTTGCACAACACTTCCTTGGCCTTGGGTAAAATGCATTATATTTTGGTTATTCCCAACCAATTATTGTTATCAATATAATCAACTATGAATAATGAAACTCTGATCCAAAATCATGCCAATCCTTGCAGTCCTCCAAAAACAAATTAAGTAAGTATGGGGCCTCCAACCTAGTAGACTCCCTCAGCAATCATGTACAATGCCATGACCTCATGTAGGTTCTTCCCTTCTTTGACATCTCCTAAAAAGTTTACATCCTATCAATGTTTTTGCTAATATTACCGGTTCAATCATTCATTTGATGATTATTCCATGGGACCCTCTCTCGCTATATTTTTGTTCATTTCTCAAGTAAAGATTTTTCTATTCTATCATACAAATAAAGTGTTCGCTTTTTCCATCCTCATAGACATAAGTTCCTTGCACCATGTCCACATCTATTGATATAGGACTTTCCATCCATAATATGCCTCCATGTACTAATACTGGTACTTGTTTGACATAGAAATTTTCATATTTTCCCCTCCCAAAGTGCGGAATCTCTAGCAGGTTTATGATCCTTGTTTTATATAGTCCCGCAATCTAACGCTTTCAACTTTTAAAATGGGATATTCCCGGATGGACCTCCTCTTCTCCATATAAACTTGTTGCACAAAATATGGGAACTTGTCCTTGTCTGTCACATCATAATCATCATACTTCATTTTTTTTATGCATCCTAACATGTGGTGAACTACTTTGACTCCCTCAGGTATCTATGGTTATGACAATGTTATCTCATTCTACTTGCATGGTGTCATTATTGCTGTCAGTTTTCCCCTAGTTTTGTTCTTTCTTGTTGATGGCCCCGCTTCTTGGTTCTCATGTTCATCTTATTTTGTGTATGAGTTTTTCTTTCCTGTAATATCCTCCACCTGTACTTGCTCCTATGAATCTTTTGTGCTGGATCTACTACAGGGTGCTTCATTTATTTGGCATGTCCTCTTGGCTCATCTAACTTTTTCCATTCATCATCATGCTCATCCATCTATTGTGGTTCTCCTAATCCAAGTTGTTGCGCATGGTTTTTCTCTAAGCTAGGGTTTTGTGTTTCGTCCCGTGTGTCAACATCCATTTTCTATGTCATTGGATTCTACTCTTATACCATCATGGGACTAATCATATCAATGGCCCGATATGGGATTGCATCCACATCCACCACTCCTTCCTTCTGAATAGGGTTTTCTCCTTTGACTGCTTGGTCCTGTGGAGATCTCATAGCACTGCATGTTTTCCTTGTGTGTGGTGAACCAAGTCAGTTCAGCAGGTAAATACCCAATGTAGGTAGGACAATAGGATATTATCCATAAAGGATAATATATCAAATAATAATGTATATGGCTGTGATAATATATACAATAATAATGAGGGCCTTATATACCCACACAAGGGTTCCCTTCCATGAAGAGACGTGACCTTTCATTGGGAAGTTGTCTCTTCAGTAATTATTCATTAAATATTATAATGTATTTATATTTATTATTATATATTATGTTCATAACATTTCCTTCCCCTTAAAAATTCTTTGTCCTCAAAGCATACTTATGGAAGACTTATCTCTTGCTCTTGCTTGTAATATCGCCTCCTCATTCTTTATTCCTAAATTAGTGATCGTTGAGGAATTGAAATGATAGGATCTTCTAAGCATTGCATAGAACCATCGAATTGTAAGAGAGTCTTCCCACCTTAAATCAATCTTCTGCACAATGGGGAATTTATGGGCTTCTTGTACACAATTTGAAATATTTTGACTCCCCTGATAAATTCTCCCTTGAGCATCATTTGTAATGGAGGTAATAATTTTTGACATATTTGTCATTTGTTTCTGTGGATACATTTCTTGGTTTAAGTATCGATTTTTGTGATTAGGATGTATATAAGGAATCCTTGAAACCTGATTTTTACTTTGTGTACTTGTAGCTTCTCTGTGATTAACACTTGGAATTGAGTCTTCTTCATATCCCTTGCTTGTTTCTACTTCGACATGTGAAGACTTATTTACATCAACTGAATCCTTTTGAACTGTAAGGTTAACTGGGTCTGTATTAAATGCTTTATCCACCATTAGGTTTTTTCCATTTGAATAATTTTGTAGTTTCATAGGTCCAGTCACTGTTTCTTTATCTACCAATGATTCCTTATTGATAAGTTGTTCTAACTTGTCCTTTATTGTCTTCTTATCACTCTTTATCTTGTTAATATGGGTGAGTAAAATTTGATTATGGATTTTTAGATGACAAATTTATGCATCTTTGTCTATGACTATTTTTTCACACTCCTTTTGTATTTCAAGTATTGACTGTTGTTTGTCTGACAATAGTATTTTGGAGATCTGATCAAGATCTTTTGATTTAGATATTGAATCTGACTTCACTGAGACGTCATGTAATTTTATTTTTTTCTTCTTGTAAGAAAACATTAAATTTTTTTTCTCGAAGTTTAATATTAGGCTACCCAACATCTCTAACCAAGTCGAGCCGACGATTATATCAACCTCTTTTTCATATATAGTTGTAACCATGAAATTCAATACAAGTTTATAATCTTTGAGTGTCAACATTAAGTCCTTGATGTCATATATATTGCGAAAAAAAAGTATTTTGTTTTGATTACATTTGTCTTTGGAATTATTAATTGATTCTCCAAATCCATACTTACATGATTTTTTTCTTATCTGCGAAAATGTGGATGCTAACTTCTTTTTCTTGAATATTTCCTTTAAATGTTAATAATTTGATGCATCTACTTAGATGATTTTTACCAAAAAATACTTCATCCTTAAAATACATTTTTTAATTTGAATTGACCTTATAATTATTATAATATCCCTTTAATAATAATAATACTTAAGTTGGTTGACTTAATAGATATCTTCCTCTAATATTCCTTTATATTCTTTTAAGAAAATAATCCTTACTAATTCTTGTTTTTATATATATAGAGTTTAAAAAAATTGAATATTTTCCTTACGCTTTACCAAAAGTAATTTTATATTCACTTAATCTATTCTTCGTATTTGTTTCCTTGCTAATTAATGAAAAATAATTTAATATTACCTTCACACTTTCCAAAAGAACTCTTTTAGTTATACTCCTTATATATCTTTTCACTCCAATTTTTATAATCCTTTTTATACTTTAAAAAAGGTACCTTATAAATCCCTTTTATAATCTTGACTATTTGTGAAATACTTATTTAGAGGAAAATACACACACATATATATTATATATGGTATGGAATACCATGGGCCAATGGTTTTCCAAAACCATGGGATGGTAAATCTCCAAAGGTAAAATAAAATATTCACTTTTCCTCTTCTTTGAAACTTTTTCTTTTAAATTATTTTTTCTCACTTTTTAAATGAAAATTAACTTAACTAATGCCATATCTGGAACATTTCTTTCAAACTTCTTGGTGTGCACTTATACTTCTTCACATGCCCCTTAAAAACAAACTTTTCTTTTTTTTTCTTTTCTTTTGTTTTTTTTGTCCTCTTTTTTATTTTATTTTGTGCATAATGACTTTTTTAGTTTCAATGAAATGTGTAGAATATTTGATTTATAAATGTCCAATGGCCAATATGAGGCCAAATACCTAATTTTAGAGAAACTCTATTTGTGGCCAAAATTTGGATCGAGATGAAGCTCTAATACCATTGTGGTAAACCAAGCACGTTCATTGGGTAAACAGCCAATGTAGGTAGAACAACAGGTTATAATCCATAAAGGATAATATATTAAGTAATAATGTATATGAATATGAGATGATATACAATAAGAATGAGGGCCTTGTATACCAACACAGGGGTTCCCTTCCATGAAGAGACGTGACCTTTCATTGGGAAGGTGTCTCTTCATTAATTATTCATTAACTATTATAATGTATTTATATTTATTATTATATATTATGTTCATAACATTATGACTCGACTGGGAGCTCTAACCTTTGGTGGTTCCATTCTTCTAGGTTCGAATAGGGTTTCTATAAATCTTCACTGAACACTTTGAATTCACCTAGTCACACACATTTTTCACTCCTTAGCTCTAATTTGCAAAAAGTCACAATGTGGTTTTCCGTGAACGATTTCTTATTTTATAAGTTCTATCATAAATGCTTTTTCACACCATACTTTTCCGATTGTTGGTTTTCTTTTTCTAGTTGCTTCCTATATAGGTGCATTGTTTTTTCTATCTTGTCACATTTCTTTGTCATGCAGTGTATTCTCGTTCTTCCATACCATGTATTGTCTTCTACACATGATATTATCCAAATTCTTCTCTACCACTTCTCTATCTACTTCAACTTTTTGTATTTTTCTTGTTTTTCCAAAAGCAATTATTTTTCTTCAACTTATACTATACAAACTATGTAAACCTCTACATTGATATAAGGGTTATTGGGTCGATTGTCCCTATACATTTTCAATCGAATTCCATTCACCAACCCTTCAATATATTTACCTGCTAAATCCTGTAGCTATACAAAATCTTCATCTGTGATAGACTTTATCCCATATGTCTCTAACTAATGCATCTTGAATTTTCCTGGGTGCTATAAATATTTGTTGACATAGAGAAGAACATGATCTCCTTCCTTAAAGTTTTCCCTCTTAATCTATCTATCATGCCAAGATTTTTCCTTTTCTTTTTGTACTTCTTGATGGAAACCATCCATAATCCCGTCCTCTTGTAGTTCCATGAGTTGAGACAATATTTCTTGAGTTGCGCCTCTTTCTATCATGTTTGTAATCGCTGCAATGCGCATACTAGGTATCAAATATTCTAGAGGGACCACTACTTCATGTCCATACACCAATATTAAAGGTGTCTTCCATTTAATTTTCTTACATGTGGTTATATAGGCCCATAATAATGCTGGTATCTTCAGATCCCAATCATCCCTATTTACATTGAAAATTTTAGTTAAGGAATTTTCCAAGATATTATTAAATGCTTCCACTGTTCCATTAACTTGAGGATGGAAAAGAGTTCTCTTCTGATGGTGTATATCACATTCTCCATTCATTGCCTGGATGGTACTATTGATAGAATGAGTTCCCGAATCACTCATTAGAATTCTAGAGCATCCAAATCTTGTAATTACTTGTTCAAATAGGAAGTGTGATGTAATATTTTACTATTGTTGCTTTATCCCATCTAGTTAAATATTATGTCATTATAATAATTTAACTTTCTCCTAATCTTTTAGCTAGTGGATTTATTGGTCCTACAAAGTCTACTTCCAATTTTTCAAACACTTTAAGAGTTACATGAGGTCTTAGGGACATCTCATCCTTGCTGGATGGATTTCCTACCCTCTGATAGACATCAAAATTCTAGAAATATTCCTTTGCATCTTTAGAAACTTTGGGCACCATAGTCATGCGCGCAATATATTGTGTGCAATGGACTTTCTTGCATGGTATCCTCCAACTATTCATTCACGTGCTTATCTAATATGATAGGATGTATATGTTCCATGAAACATCTCTTTAGAATATTATCTGCACCTAGTTTATACAAGTGTCCTGCAATAAGTTAGTAATTTGCAAATCTAACCACCAATTTCGTGTTATATTCCTTTGGGGAAAATCATGTACTCAAAAGTTCAATAATATCAACAAAGTATCCATCAACAATCTGCACTAAAAAGAGTTGTTCGTCAAGAAAACATTCCTCCAAGTTGATTGGTTCCTCTCCATTAGTTATCCTGGATAGATGATTTGGCCCTGCCTTCAGTCTTCCAGGTTTCACAAGTATGTCAAAATTAAATTGTTGAAATAACAACAACCATACACATATTCTCCCCCTCGCAACATTGTCTTGGTGACCAGGTCTCTAAGAGCAGAGTGATATGTGTACATTTTAAAATGTTTTCCTAACAAATAATGTGTGTTGTATTGTCATCACCTTCTCCTGGCTATGTTAATACTTCTCCAAGTGATATTGAAGAGGAATCCATGTGAACATGGAACTCTTTTTACAAATATGGAAACACTAGAATAAGCCTTGTCACTATTTTCTCCTTCAAGATGTCCAAACTTTGCTGGCACTCATAATTTCATTGAAACTTGATATCCTTCTTTAACAATTTCTTCATGGGCGCAATAATCTGTGCATATCTCTTTATGAACTTCCTATAGAATCCTATATGAACTAGTGTATCTCTTAATTGGTGCACTGACTTAGGTGGTGGTAAATTAACAATGACAAAAATCTTCATAGGATCAACTAACATATCATGTTTACAAACCAAATGCCTAGAAAAAATTACAAATGGTGTGTTGAATATGCATTTCTTAATGTTCAATTATATTTGAAAATTTATACACCTGTCTAGAATCAATCTTAAAACTTCAACATGATTTTTCAATGGGCTAAATACTATCCAATCATCCAGATAAACTTCCAAACATTTATGTATAAAATCCTTAAATGCAACTATGACTACTCTTGAAAGAATAATAGGATCATTCTTCAATCCAAACGACATCACTGTGTAATGATATGACCCCCATTCTATGGAAAATGTAGTCTTATTTTGATCTTATGGTGCTATTATGATCTAGTGATACCCTAAAAATCCATCAGTAAATGAGTATGCTTATTGTCCTCGTACATTCTCCAATATCTCATATGTAAATCGAGTAGGGAAGGGATCATGCAGATAGGCATCATCCAACTTCCTCAAGTCTACACATATCCTTATTCCACCTTGTTTAGTCTCTTAAACTACCATAGGGATAATCCACTCGTTTTTTTCAACATGTTCTATTATACCAACCTCTAACATTTTATCAATCTCTTCTTTAACTTTTTGTTTATACATTGGATTCATCCTATAGGGTCTCTGTATTATTGGTTTGGCATCTATTCATAGAGGAATATTCATTTCTCCAAGTTCTCCTACTACCCCTTTCATCTCTAAAAATGTCATTGGAAATAGATCATTATACTCGTGCAGTAACTTTGTTATTCTTTCCATTGTCTAGTTATCCTAATAGTCACCAATAATTGCAATATTTGAGTTTTCCTATGTTTCAATATTGATTTTATTGATCTTTAGTGGTGCATAAAATTATTTTGACTGTAATGGTGGGCCTTCTACTTCTCTTTCCCCTTCAACTTCTCTTATCTGAATATTGTGCGGGTTTTCTTTCGCTGGGTCATCTTCGACAACGTGGTAAAAATGTAGCAACTGTCCGAATGTATGTCAATTTTGATTCCGATAAGTTGTTACAATGTCAACTTCAATGTTATATCTATCATTGGATTCTCCTTTTCAAATGGAAATGTAATGACAAAGTTAAGCTGCAAATTTTTACAATCTACAGTTCCTCTATGCAGTTTCAATTTTGTATACAAATTTCTTGGGATTCCTTCTAATGTATGAATTAAGTGATGTGGCCATTCCTCTAGTGCTACCAGTCTCCATTGAGTTATGCATCTATCTATATGTTCTCTAGGTTTTCCTATTCCATCATACTTCTCCATATATTTAGTCTCCTATTGTGTGCGAGATCTAATGCATAGTAATATTTTGCATTGATACCAGTCATGGATCCTCTCTTTGTGAGTACCCCACCAATGTGTAGGTGTCTCTTTCAATGCAATATCTAAAACCAATAACCTTTGATTTTCGAGAACATCTAACTCAAAATTTATTAAAAATTCTTTCAAATCATTTTGACCATAAAACGTTGGAGGTTCACTTACCTTTGAGCCAATCCATCTTAGTGTGTGCTTCATTCTTACACATATTCTGGTAGATATATCATGTAAGCATTGTTACCAATTCTCCAGTCTGGTATCAGAATCTGAAGCACAAGAACTGATGCTTCTCGAGCTAAGAATTCCATCTACTATTGGGTTAATGTAATCTTCCTTGCACATGGTAGTTCTATAAAACTAATTTATCTTTTTGGGACAAAGCTTTTTGTTGTTGGTTCAAAATATATTCCACCTTTTGAGGGATATAATGGTGTTATGATTCTATATTCTCTTGATTAAAAAATCATCTTCTGGGTCTTCAAGTTGATGGTGGCCTAATGTTCAAATTCTCAATTCAGAACCAACAATGTTGGATAAGGTGTAGTATTATCCACTATATCAATCACCACAAAATATGCCATAGTGCACACACCATATAAATCCATTGGTATGCCTTTCAATATACCAATTCGTACCACTCTATGTTGATTTTCTAGTTTCAACTGAATAAGGGAATAACCTAGTGTAGGTTCCCCCATGCATTCCCATGTCTTCTTAGGAAGAACATTTACCTCAGACCCCAAATATAATATGATGTCACCCACGTTAAAGTCTCCAATATTCGCATTCAGTCTGAGTTCCCTATTTGTTCATGTCTTCTTGTGGACCTGATTGATTGTCTTTTGTTCTAGTTTTATCTCTTCTCCAGAATTGCACTTTTCTAACAGAGTTTGTAATAGTTCTAGAGATTTCTTGTCATTCTATAACTCCAAGCAAGAAAACAAAAACTTTCTTACATTACTTACTTGTTYTGAAGATCGATCTCTACTAGTCCGATCAAATAGATGAGGCATATCATATGTTGGTTTATCATATCCTGGTTGTGCATTTGAATTAGAAGAAATATTATCCTACGAAATCTCTTTCTAGCCGAATTTWCCTTTTCCTTGCACACATCAAAATGTTGTCCGGGTGTTGTATTTTTTCTGACGCACTGGTGTTGGTTCTGGTTCTAATTTGCTGCATATKCTCCTATTTTGTTTCCTCCTCAAGAAATTATATTTATTTTCTTCCCATAATCTCTATTTTATGTGGAAGTCCATTGAACATTCTGATTATTCTGATTCCTTTTTCCTTGTATCCTTGTCATAAGTTTAGGACAGTCTCTTGTATCATGATTTGTTGTGCGATAGTACATGCATGTTGTTGCTAGCAGTGGACAATCCCTTACATAATTTCTAGGTTGTTGACAATTGTGACAGTTTAATCATGATCTACCTCTTCCAAATACTCTTCTTCCATGCCATCCTCCTCTAAATCCTCCTCAATTACATTGATTATCTACGCGCAGTGCATTATATTGTGGTACTTGATTATATTGTTACACATTATTATACTGCACTGGCACTGTAAAATGTTGCATGTTATTTTACTGTTGCGCAAGTGGACCTGTCATTCGTTCATATTGCATCCTATAATCATTTAAGGTCCTTTCCTTCATCATTTCCAAAGTTCGACAATAATTATCCCCATGTCCTACAAACTTGTAGAAATTGCATAATGTACTCTTAGAAATTATTTGGTACTTTTGCATCATGGGAAAATGATATCGATCATGTCCATGTGTCTTACATATTTCACACCATGGCCCCCTTGTGGGTAAGGGATTTGGAAGTCCTTCTCCCAAGTACTGCACAAATGTTGGGCACTCATTTTTATGATGTCCTTTTGCTCTACATAAGGTACACTGGACAACTTCCCTATTTTCCTTGCCTTTTTTCTTATTCAACTGAAATATCAAATTCTTGAGATCCTCTCTCAACTCTTCTACAGCTAGATTTGTATGTTTATACCATTTCTCTTCCAATTGTAAGAATTATTGTAGAGCCTCAACTTGAGTTTGGAATTTTTGTTGCCTCAATAGATACTTCAAATGTGGAAATAATGAGTAAATGAATAGGTTCCTATGTTGCATATTTGTGATGGGGCATTTAAACTTACCTTTCAATTGCTTGAACTTCTGGTTGATCTCCCAAACCGAATCTCCTAGCTTCTGTTTGATTTCTATCATCTCATTCATATACTGATCTTCTAAACTTGGTTATTGGAATTCATTTATTAGTTGCTTCTTCACATCTATGACAATTGTAGGTTCTCCTTGTGGACTGTTTACTCCAAGGCCCATATACTAGTCCATTGCACGGTCTCTAAATGTGAATGAAAGATGCATCACTTTTGTGTCTTCATCCATGATTTGTTTAGTTGCCAAAATATTCTCAGAGATAAATATTTTCATCTCTGGGTCCTCAGACCCTTCTCCATGGAAATCTGGTAAGTGAGTGGTTGGATCTACTTCTTCCATTGTAAAGTTTGTTGTACTACCTCCTCTACATGGTGTATATAACTAACTACTACTAGCTGAATTTGTACCTCCACTTGAATTTCCACTGGACCCACGTCCTACTAAAATCCTTCTACTACTAGTTTATGGTTGTCTAAATGGTTCTTTCGTTTCTGATGTCTTAGTCTCACATGGGTTTGTGGGTTTCACACTAATTTTGATCTGGAATGGAGAGCCTTCTTCTGAACCAAACCCTTGACCTTTGGTTTTTATTTCATATATGGCACACAATATTTCTTCAATCTTCCCCATAGCATGGAGATCCTCTACCTTTTCTTCATCACTTCCTAATCCTTCCCACTCGACTACTTCTCTCTTCTTCCTATTATTCTTATACTGGTAGGGTCTTCCTCTATGCGTCGTTCGTCCTCTGTCCATTATTTTCTTGATTTGTTCTTTATCCATTATAGTTGGGTCCATTGCTTCCTTCTTATAACGTTTATCCATATCCCTCTCCATATCTCAGATCATACTTAGTGCTTCCCCTAGTCTCCCCATGCACACAAAGTTATTTAGTTGTTTGGCTCCATTGTCATCACACCTTTATCATGCACCAAAATATTGATTAGCATATAAAGTGATCTAATATACATTCCTCTTGGACCCTTCAAAAACTCATGCTTTACAACAACATATGATTTTGCAGTATCGATTGTAAACTCAGTAATGAATCCTACAATAATGTTATCTAGCCAGAAATCGAGTGCGCACATGAATTTATTATTGAGTCTTTCTAGATGCGCAATATTATGAGTAGTCCACTCTACTGGTCTGATCCGATTACTTGGGTGATTTTCCTTCAATATCAGTATCCACTCCTACAATAAATCTAGAAAATAATAGAAAAATGCGTCATGAATATCAATGAATACATAACTTTTCCAAATATCAGTGTGGTGTATACTTGGATCTTAAATTGTCTTTCTGCACAAATTTGAGCTCCTTTGTTTCCAACTATCATTCAATCTCATGCTTATTTGGATTCCATGGTATGAACATCCCCTTCTAATACTGCATCCTCTTTACTTTCCTTCTCAACCAGACCCTTCAAAATGTTTATTTTGGGTTCCAGCTGGTAACTGAACTGTTGGCATAGGGGCAGACCTAGGGTTCAACGCTACAACAACGCACCAAAAAAACCCTAACTACCGACCCTTTTGGAAACAACTGCAAAGAAGATGAAGTCTCACCCAAGGTAGAGGCAAGGGTGGTTGTAGGACTCAGAAGTCTGCAACCCTAGCTGGGACACATACCTGTGATTTTAACACTTAACAGAGCACTTAGCAGTTAATCTTCATCAATATTCAGTCTTATTATACTTCGCAGATAGCACAGAGGATCACAACATTTACTTAGATCTAATATCTTTAAGCACTTAGTAACAGTAAATAGATCATATCCTATAGATCAACACTAAGCATATTCATACATATCAGAGCTAACATTCATTCATAGCTCATAAGCACAAAGCATAAATATATCTATATAAACACATCAAAGCACTTAGAAAAGGAAGAGACAAGCACATCAAGTCGAGGCACATAGCACAACACACAGATTTATCGTGGTTCACCCCCACCCTATGGCTACGTCCACAAAGTCTTCTTCTTTATTAATGTCTTCAATTGGTTACAACACAAATCCTCCAAACCTTACTGCGCACAGGAGAAAAGATTTGCGCAACTCGCTAGATCCTTCTTCCTTGCCTTACATCACAAAGCCTTCTACAGTTTCTCACAGGGATTTTCACCCAGCTCTGCAGGGCTTACACAAAATTCACAAAGCCTTACAATACTTGATCACACAGATTCAACTCTTAGCACTTTAGCCAACTTGCACTAAGAAATTACCAAGTGCACTAAGAAACAACTTATACTATTTCTTATATTGCCTATATATTTATACATTACAAAAGTGGGCCTAAGTGTGGGTGAACCCACAAGCCGAAATCCATTCCCCATTACATTAACCCAAAACCCTAAAAGGACCCAAAAAGGGGTCTAGCTTCCATGATTTCCGCTTCGCATTGTGCTCCATCTTTGACAAGCTGTCGAAGTCCCAAAAATGGTCAAATATGACCAAGTGTTCCTCAAAAATTGTTCAAGGGCCAAAAGGCCCCCAACACTCACCTGTGACTCGTCCCGAGTCACTCAAGTTTGGGTAAATCTGCCTCAAAGGTCTCGATCTTGGCTCGAGCTGCTTCGAATTTTCTTTGTGCTACTACTTCTTAATCAACAAACTCCTGAACAACCGCCTCACTGATAGGTCCTTCCAGTTGATGCTCGAATATAGGAACTACTTGTTCGAGTAGTGTTCCTTGGCCTTCAATTTATTCAAACAATAGGTAGGTCGCCTCCTGGATCGACTGGAGTTTTTGGGTGACTTCCATCACTCTGTTATGTGTGGTAAGAGAGATTTGTTGGGCAGTGCGTTGTTCCTGGGATCTCTTCATCCTCTCAATGGGTGACAAGAGGTTGAGCTATGCTTGCACTATATCATCTTCCTGCTTTGTTTCCTAGAGTTGGGAATCCAGTTTCTTCAACTCTGGGTCTTCAGATAGTTGTTCATATATCTGTGTGCTTCTGATACTTAGCTGCTTGCATTCTACAACAAGTGTTTTAGTCCTCTCGAATGCATTCGTAGCATTCAATTCTCATTGGTTGGGCACTTCTTGCGGAGTCTGTGGTATGGTATGAAGCTCTAATTCCATGACCCTTTTGTTGAAGTTGTTGAATAACTTCAACCAGCTTCGTCACTTGGTGCTCTATGGGCTCTTCGGCCTTCTACTCTAAGCTGGTCACAGAGAGAAATGTTTTGTTGACTACTTCTTCAATTCCTATTTTATTTGCGAGCAACTACTCTTTCTCTTTTTGGATCTTCACCCTATCTTCTTCAAATTTTGCTTGGAGAGCATTCTTCTCTTTTTTTGCGGTTCGACATTGTTCAGTAAGTTCCTCCTATGATTTATTTAGGGCCCAGGTGGCCTGTGATTTTTCTTCTTGAGCATGTCGAAGGTGTACTTTGACTGTATCAAAAATCTTGCGGAGCTCAACTGATTCATCTCCCACTTCTGTTGTTCCTTCTGGCAGAGGTGTAGTAGAGATTTCTTGGCTAGACTTGAGTGCTTGTTGTACTCCCTGGAGTGCAATCTCAATATGGCTATACATTTGTTCCTACTTTGCCTCCTGCTTCTCTATGATTTCCTTTGAAGCATCATTGATAGCTGCAACAATGAAATCAAAATCATCCAACGTGAGGTTAGTTCGGATCTTGGTTATAGGGGTTCTTGGTTTCTTTCTGGAGGAAGATTTCAGAGGTGAGCCCTCCCTTTTATTCAATGAGTCTTCTTCGTCCCGAGGCGGTGGTACTTCGACTCTATGGGTTTTTATACCTTATTCTTCATCACCTACTTCATTTGGTGTAATGGAAGTCGTCCTTACAGATAGGCAGTCAACATCCTGGACTTATTCAGTCTTCTTCATCGACTTTGCTTTCTTTGTCTTACTAGGCCTAGGTGCATCCTACATAGTTCTGGGGCTATCGATGTCAGACATTTCTACAGGGTCTGCTGGAGCAAGGAGGTCCGCTGACCATTCTTTGGTGATCTCTTCCAGGTCTTCTCCTGTCAACTTATAATAGGACTGAAGTTGTTCCTGGTTCTCATCAGTGCATGGGGTTAGGTATATAAAGTGGCATTCCGCGCTAAATTTTAATAGATTTTGGAATCTCTGTAAAGTGTTAGCGGTTATGCATGGTTTTCTCCTTATGGCTTATTTCAATTGGTTATAGTACTTGTGGAAAATAACATTTGATTTCCATTGCTTGCTCATGTCATTCAAGTGCCATAATGTATTGAGCTTCGCAGCTAGTGGCTCAAAGGGGTTCAGGTCCAGGATGGTTGTGCCTTCCGGTATCTCCCATGCAACAAAAGCAATCTGTATCAAGAGCCAGCTAAAATGGAATTCATGCCCCTAATCCTCTGCTTCTCTATAGTCAATCTCCATTTTATTCACCAGGTAATTTGCCCAATTCATCTGTAGTCACTCGACGCACTTTCCTACAAGGTCAACTACAAAGCCAGATACTTGTGTTGATCGATTCTTGCATACCAACTTCCTTGGGATCAATTGGCATGCGAGGCACACTACACCACTTTTAATGAAAGATACCTTGTAGCTTCTCACGCTTTTCTCAACATTGCCATAGGCTTCTTTGATCTTCTGCGCAAGAGCATGGTCTGCGGTCTTTCCAGGATAGTACTCATGGGGATCAGGGCCTTGCATGTGAAGCTCGGTGATCCTATTGATCAGTGGAAGATCAATAGTTATACGATGATATAACCATAGGTATCCTCTGTGGCAACTTGCTAGCAGTATTTTTACACAAGCATTCAACTCCTGGTGTCTACCGAAGTGCAGTACTTTCATGACATTGATCAAAGTAAACTGCATGGGATTCATTGTTCATTTCTGAGGGATGATATTTGTATTCTTTCCCTTAGTTCTTGTCAAGTACTTATACGGGGAAATCATGTTGTAAGCTTTACAATCCCCCAGGTTGAAGTTGCAAAACTTCAACGTTGTATCCTTGTCTTGATCTACGCGGTAGGTGTGCACTCCTTTCGGTAGGTATGCAGTGACTAGGGTGTATTCAAAGTCTCTAGGGACACTGTCCCTGTTAATATCACCACTCAAAGGGGGTATGTAATCTGGTAGGATGGATGGCACTAACTTCATGTTGGCTATGTTGTCCTTATGATTAGTTCTTCTTTCTGCGTTGGCTTGAGATGTTCTTGCTCGAGAAATCGATGGGGAGGATTTCACTCCTCCCACCGATGATGCTTGGAATCTGGTGAAAATTATTCTTTCTAACATGTTTCTCTCAGTCATTAAATCAA
This sequence comes from Picea sitchensis, assembly GCA_010110895.2. Lineage (NCBI taxonomy): Eukaryota > Viridiplantae > Streptophyta > Pinopsida > Pinales > Pinaceae > Picea > Picea sitchensis. Next base: position 83,024 of record SNQJ01S0038846.1, on the reverse strand, counting down.
GAAGGAACTATGTGACAAATTCCTCAACTTTGGTGAGCTCGTCCAGGATACGCACTCGGGAAAGATAATCGGGGTCACGATGATCTCAAATGTTGCACTAGGGTGAACAATATTCTTGCAATGATCACTGTAGACAATCACTAGTTCTGCAGGCTTCGATTTCTCAATTTGAAAAAGTGTTCTTCGGGCATGGCGCGACGAGATAAATAGGAAATTCATCAATGGTCTTCTTGCAATGGGTATGAAGCTTTCATGAACGTTGATCCATTCGTTATGGCATGGTCCAACGATCTGGTAGTGATCTTTTAATTCATTTCTTCCCATTTAGGGTGGAAGTCGAATGGGTCTATTGGTCCAACGACTATATTTATTCGCCACGGTGAAGTGCCATATGTCGTTGTTCTGGTATCCCAACGAAGCTCAATTGCTGTGATTTTTCCTTCTGTGAAGTTTCCTGTGGAATCTTCTGTAACTTTTTGATCTTGGCTCTCTTCTTACTTAGCTTCCTAGC
>SNQJ01S0038846.1:52287-73352 GCA_010110895.2 Picea sitchensis | reverse complement strand
ACAACACTTGTCTCAAGGGGAGGGGCATGTTAAGCCCTAATATTGGCTCATTACCCCTTAATTGGGGCATATTAGATTAGTAATGTTATTTTATTTATGTCGGCTTTAGGCCATTAGTTGTAATTTAAATTAGTAATGTTATATTAATTATGTCGTCTTTAGGCCATTATTTGTAATTATACCTCCTAGTCTCCTATATATACCAAGGAGACATTTTCATTTTGAATCGTCTTATACTTGAACATTTAAGTGGGGTAAAAGGAGGTTGCCCCCTTGAAGAGGCTTATTATCTGAAATTGTCTCTTTTTCAAAGAGTTGAGTACTTTTCCTGAGGTTTTTATATGCTATATTGATGTTTGGTTCTTAACAACTTCTACCCGAGAAAATACACCCAAGTGTTTCATGAGAAATCATCATTAAATGTAAGCATGTGCCTCTCCTTGCTGATGGGTGGATACAAAAAGGGTCTCATGAGATTGTTGTGGATGAGCTCCAAGGGAGAGGAGGCCCTCCAAGCCTTCCCTTTCTCAAACTTCTCTTGAAGATCTTTGTCAAGAACACATCCTTGAAAAACTCATTTGGAAAAGTGTATGTTGAAAAAACTTGTGACCATTCCCTATTGTCTAAGTTGTTGCATGTATTTGAAGTTTACATGACAAAATATTTCATGCTAGAGTCTACTATCATTATCATCATATGTCAGTAGTAAAGAAGAATCATATTTAACAATCAACTTATTGAATGTATAAAAATGACACTAGTGATTTACCTTACCAACAATAATCTTGGAGTTATCATGCATGTCATATATGGTTACATAATCAGGTCTGAATTCCACCCTTTTTCCTATGATAGAATGCTCTATATGATAAATAGAGAATAGATCCATGCATATTTTTGGAGCATGCACGATGTTCTCAAAATGACCATGTTGGATTTCTACTGTCCTTTTTCCAGTGACCTCAAAAAGAGTATCATCACCCATGAGGATGGGAGGACCAGTACATGCAATAATAGAATATAAAACATTTTCTAATGCTTCCATATGATGGGATGTGACTGAATCTATGATTCATGCATCATGAGAAGAGTGAATAGAAATTAAAGAATGATAATTACCTTTTTTTTCTGGTAGTTTGTCTCCTAGATTCTTCTTGGAATTATTGGGAATGCACTCCCTGATATTGTTTTGTTGAAGCGCCTTCCCCATAATATATATTGTATTTTTCATGCATGATAATTTAGGATGATAGTTGGGGTGGAAGTAACTACATTTTGACTTTTTTAAGACCTCCAATGCTTAGGAAGGGCCCACGCTATCATGATGGGAGAAAATACATGACCATTCGATGAGTTGGATCGAGCATGCTCAGTTTAGTGCAAAGGAGGTAATGTTGGGCATACTTGGCAAGACACATGGTGAGTCCAATAGAGGGAAAGTAGGGTATGCTTGGAAATTTGCACGATGAGTCCCTATATTTGGTATCCTTGGTGGCCAATTCATGGGAGATGTACATGAGAAGATCATGACCATGTACCTACATGTAGGATGGGAGGACCAAGGAGGGCATCCTCTCGAGTAGGATGGGTGAACAATCAATGAGATTCTTATATGTTAGGCTTCTAAGTGGAGGATGTCATGACTTGGAAATGTGGTAGATTGTGTATCTCCCATGGAAAGGAAACATCAATGGTATGTGGATTGAAGGTATTTGAATGACTTATGAGAAGGGGCATGATCTCCAGTGACTATCATGATTCAACGTGGATGAATGATAACATGATTGCACGTTGAGCAATCAATTTTGTGAGTATGCTTAGCTCAGGGGATGCATGTGTAGGTGTCAATGGTTGGGTGGCGAGGGTGAAACATTGCTTATGGTGAAACAAGCATTCAAACTTCCACATATCTAAATATTCCTATCTTGGGTTGGACAGGACATGATGGTGAGGCGTATTATGGAGGATACAAGTGGGATTTTCTCCAAGCCTAGCATGAAAGGTAATCCAAGTTCCTCTCGGTCACTACACGCCTTGGATGGTATGGGACACTCAACTGAGACGAGTCTAGCCCCATGGAAAATTTCTTTAGAGCATCATTTGAATGGACATTGTGGAACTCTCTTTTCACCACCACCAATACCCCTTTCATTAGATGAGATGATGGGGCTATGTGGATGAGGACGTCAACGATTTCAAGTGAGGGAGAATGTAAGTCCTACAAAAATTAGGGATGGTGTGCAGTATCACGAGGGGCATGTAGACATGACCATTTGACGAGTTGACTAAGAGAAAACTTGGTTTGGTGCGATGGAGGGTACATTGGCCATACCTAGAAAGACACATGGTGAGTGTGAGAGAGGGTGCATTGGGCATGCTTGGTAACTTGCATGGTGAGTCCCTATATTTGGTATCCTTGGTGTCTGATTTGTGGGTGATGTCTTTGATATGGTTAGGATGGTGTACCGGTGTGTAGGCTACGAGGATCAAGGAGAATTTCTTGTCAAGTAAGATGAGAGACCAACTAGTGAGACATTATGTTAGGCTTATCGGTGGAAGATGACATGACTTAGAAATGTGGTAGATTGCATATCGCCCATGACAAGGTGACATCAATGGTATGTGCATTGAAGTTATCCAAATGCCTAGTGAGAAGGGAATGATATTCGATGACTATTACAAATCAGCCTAGATGGATGATAACATCATTTCATGTTGGGAAGTCGGTTGTTTTAGTATGATTGGATCAAGGGAGGGACATGTAGGATCCAGTGGTTGGGTGGCAATGATGCAACATTGCCTATGGTGAAACAAGCATTCAAACTTCCACACATCTAAGTATGTTTGTCTTGGGTTCTCCAAGACATGATGGTGAGGAATATTCTAGATTATACAAGTAGGTTCTTAGTAAAACCAAACACGCAAGGTCATGTCGGTGGTATGGGATGTAGAAGGGTGATGATTCTAGCCCTATGACAGGTTCCCTTTCTTTCCTTTTCCACCTTTGGATCTAGATGAATCATTGAAGGATTTGGAATTGTCTTCCTTCCTGTGTTCATAATTCACCTTTCCCTTTCCTTTCCGCTTGGACTTCAATTAATCGAATTTCCTACTACTCTCATGCACAACAAGTTCATGCACATTGGAACCCTTGATTGTCCCCATTTTTATGACATTATCTTGCTCATGCATTACAGACTCAATAAATTGATCCAATGTAGATATTTTCCACATTTCTCCTGAAGTGAATCTCATTATATGGGATGTTTATAAAAACACAACATACTTCAGACCAATTTTTTCAAAAATAGAAAGGATCAAATGATTGTGTTGATTTGATTTATTAATACCACATCCCTTTAGATGAAGAATAAGGGACTTCAAATTAATGAACAAGTCCTGGATGTTAATAAATCTTCTCATATCCAAGGAATTCAACTCTACCTTGATCATGTGGCCTCTCATTTCTTCCTATTTTCCAAAGAGATCCTCCATATTTTTCTAAATCTCATATGGATTAGTACAAGATTCAATGTGAAACAATATCTTGGGGGACATTAACATGTTGATAAGTTCGTAGGGCTCATCCATATGGTTGAGATACTTGTTTTTCTCAACAACTAATGTTGGATCGACCTCTGTAGGCCTTGTTATTTAGTACAAGCCTTTTCATTTGAGTTGATGTAGAATTGTTAGCTTCCACTTGAAATAGTTATGTGTCCTCAGAAGAATTGTAGACAAAAACTCCATTCTTTCTAATTACATCTCCCTCATGAACCTATTACACTTTCTCTTACAACAAATATTTAATACCATGTGAAGTTTTGCGGAAACTTCTCATAGAGAACCTGCCTAGTAGAAAAATCACACAAAGCTTGCGAGAGAGAAAAGAGAAAGAGAGAAGCTTGAGAGAAAGAATAATTGAATTAATTGAAAGAGTAAAACTAAATAATACACATGATATACTCTACATGGCTAAGTGAATGTGTCATAGTAGTGATCTAGAGATCTATACACTCACTGACACAAACCAAAGAAATATGTTTCCTAGTCCTAATTAACCATTCCATGCAATCATGAGTTAATTGATTCACATGTGTCGAGGTGAGAGAAACTAATGCATGCACATGATATGCACCCTCCTGGATGTATGCATGTGATATGCACCTTCTTTGTGAATAAAACTAGGTGAACATGCAACTACAAGTGTTAAAACAAAAGTTTCCATGCATAAGTATCATCCACTATTCTAAATGAAGTGTAAATGACTATCAACTAAAGAGGGAAGGTGCCATATTTTATAGGAGGATCCCTAATTTCTAGGTAAATATTCTTAACAGATAATATTATCATCTATGGAAGCACCCTCAACATTAGAAACCTTAGGAAAAAAAATACGTAAGTGAATGTGTCCTCAAATTTAAACAATAGTTCACAAGTCTTAGCTCTATATTTTACAACCCTAGCTACTATGATTTCCAGAACGAATAAAAACCACGATAGTTCAAGGTCTTCTTTCCTTGGTCCATCCACTCAGAGTGACAAGTGTATCACGTAGAGCTTCAAAGATCACTTGGATATGGTATGAACATATATTTTCTATTTCCGAACAAAATAAAACCCTAAAATCGCTCAAATGCTCCAACCTTTGATGATCTTTGCTCCCTTTGAATTTCCTAGAGTGTGGCACAATTTCTCAGCGGAATGTAACCTCCATCACGATTCCGTTAATCTCTGTTTGATTTTATGGCACATTGTTGTGTTTTGTGTAAGTGTGGTAAGTATTTTAAGAAAACCCTAGCCCTACGATCCGATGTTGAGTCTCGTTGAGGGTTTGGAGTGACTTTTTTTACATGTCCTTCCATCATGTGTTCGCTTCCACTGACCTGGTGGCATGGTAGAGCGATGGTCCAGTAGAGCGATGGTCGATGACTCGGTGATCCGGTGGTCCAGTGGCGCGATGGTCTGTTGGCATTTCTTCCTTTAAGCTGGTTTCATGGTATCATTCCTCAACAACGTTGAGCATTTTCTTAGAGATATTGTGACATGATACCACAGGGATATCATGGCATCTTTATGATTCCTCTGTCAACAGTGAGATCCCATGGAATGTTATGCATTGTCTCCTTTGATCTATCGATCAGGTGCAATGATTACACAATCATCCAAGAACCAACTCCGTGATTTTGTGCAACAATATTGACAATATGATATGTTTTAATGGAATGGTCTCAGTAATATGCTTCATGACACCTCGAAACTGGCACGCATTTCGCCTCTCTGAGTCGACATGCCTTCAGTGTGCCAGCAAACCCGAAAAACTCTCTGAGAATCGATATGAAATGCTCCATCTATTGAACTGTTTTATCCCTTTCAATTTGTATCAAGAATTTAATGATCTCCATACAAAACAAGCTCCATAATCTTGTAACTTGACACATACAATATAATATTGTAATCTTGCGCATCAAGAAGGAACATGATTATTTAAATAATATACTGTGAAGAATATAACTAAATGCTATTTTTATCTTTTATTTTATATGATTTGGTTCTAAACTTGTTTCATCAATCTGATCATAAAAATAATTCAAATAGATGATTATTTAAATAACATACTATGAAGAATATAACTAAATGCAATTTTTACCTTTTATTTTATATGATTTGGTTCTAAACTTGTTTCATCAATGTGATGATAAAAAAATAATTCAAATATTTTGACAATCTTGAAATGTACATATAGACATCATATCATTTTATAGACATCATCTCATTTTATAGACATCATCTCATTTGCCAAAAATCATGTTACTTTTAAATGGCAATGGGTTCATGCAAATGAATCTAATGTGTTCTATTACAGAGTTTTTAAGTGAAGTTATGAATGGAATTATAAGAAAACTTATGTACAATTGTATAAATGATGAAATGTTTTAATGTAGAACTATGTAAAGGGTATCATAAAAATCATTAATCCAATCAAGTATTACTTTAGTATTTGATACCATTCCAACACTATTTGTTTGATACATCAGATCACAAAAAATAATTCAAATATTTTGACAATCTTGAAATGTTTACCTATAAACATCATATTATTTGACAAAATAATTCAAATATTTGTGATCACAAAAAAAAATTCAAATATTTTGACAATCTTGAAATGTTTACCTATAGACATCATATAATTTATCAAACATGTTACTTTTAAATGGAAATGGGTTCATGCAAATGAATCTATTGTGTTTTATTAAGAACTTTTTAAGTGAAGTTATGAATGGAATTATAAGAAAACTTATGTACAATTTTATAAATAGTGAAATGCCTTAATGTGGAACTATGTAAAGGGTATCATAAAAATCATTAATCCAACCAAGTATTACCTTAGTACTTGATACCATTCCAACACTATTTGTTTGATACATTTGATAAAAACACTTCTAACCTTACTGACCATCTACTTTACATGAACCTTATGATATAAATGTTAGTGATCTATTTCTAGCTAACATGTAAAATTTTGGCCATTTAAAGTCATTTTTTAATGAAAGTGAGAGCCTTAGAAAAATGAATGTTTCCATCAGTTTGTTTCCAAACATTAATATACAACCTTTTAATATCTAGAATAAATCACATATGAGAAAACCTTAATTGAGTTGATTTCATTTTTCCAAAGAGTATATATGAGAAAACGTAGAATTTTTAATGAAAAGTTGAAGGCTCGTAAAAAATAATGCATTATGCAAATTCAAAATTGTCAACTCATTTTCATCCCTTGACATGTACTCTTTTAATGTGTAGATTAACTTTCTTAAATTTTGACTTTTAATTGAATTATTTTAGTTGCCAAAAATGCTCAACTAACTCCTTTATGCATTGAAGACCAAAACTTGACGAGAGTTTTGAAACATCATGATAACCTAAGTTTAAGAAATAGAGGCATGAAAGCACTAGTAAGTCTAGGTGTTTGTTTAAAAAATTAAAAAGAAAATAGACTCAAACGACACAACCATCACGTATGTGAAGAAACTCTGATGAAACAACAACTTTACGTGGTGCAACAATATGATCACCGAAATCATAATCATTAATCTAGATGCATCGATGTAGTTTCACTAATGATTTCATTCCAAAAATATCACATCACCAAATCACCATACCATGAAAGATAAACCAAAAAGAATCGATGATAAGCGTGAAAAAACACACAACCAAGAAACCAAAACTATCAAACCATCCCTTCGAATAAAACAAAAAAAAATCAAATACAAGAGACGATAGTAATTTTAAAAATTCAATGGGGAGACCCTTTATTTTTGTCCAAAATAAAGAGGAGTTGTTCATGGATCAAAATTTGGAAAGAATCCCAACTTAATAGAACTACATGACTAACATAAGGAATGAAAGTAGGATTTACTTCCAGATTAGTTGAAAAGAATCCCAACTTAATAGAGCTATAGATTGACTTATACTCTAACTAAATAGGTTCTAAATTATATCGAATGTAAACATGATGGGTACAAACATTGGGATGAATTACCTTCATATCGGTAGATTCCCATGCAAATGCACCAACACACTTTTGCAACAACTCAATGAGTTGTTTCTTTTGTAAATTTTCTAGTCTTGGAGTATAGTTCACTGTTTTTACGAGACTGATTTGAATGGGAAATTAGTGGTAATTGGAGATGAAAGATATATATAAGTAGGAATATTATTATATTCATTTTCTACAAGATAAGATGAACTGCCTTCCATAATCATTTGCACGACATCATTAGTATGAGACTCGGGATCAATAATGGCATCACAAATGAGATCAGCATCATATTTCTCTTTAAAAACAAGGGCTAAATGAATCATAAATAATTATTCAATGTTTTCTTCATCATTGTCCTCATTTTAAATCCAAAAAGGTCTTTTATGATTTGAACTTGGTTTAGTAGGAGGATATAGAGTTAATTTCTTGTTAGCATCACTATAGGAAATAGTCATATCTCTATATTTGCAACAATTTCCAGCCATGGCCTACTTAGGATTAAATGATAACCCCCAAGGTTAGATTTTGATTTTAGAACTATAAAATATGCTATATAGTCTTAAGAGTATACATAGATAATGATATCCTCTAAAATAGCTTCAGTTTCAACTATAGATCGATCATTCATTTGAAGGACTGTAGAAGGTTTTCACAAATTGGTCAATTTAAGTTCTTTCATGATTTATGTAGTCATCACATTTATGGAAACTCATAAGTAAATTAAAGTATTAAGGATACAAATATTGTTAATGTATAAATCACCAATAGGGCTACCAAGATCTGTATAATTAGTAGTAAAAACCCTTCCAAACATCAAATATGTGAGTTGACCAATTGCTTAGGTAGTAGGAGGATCTTTCCTCTTTCTACCAAATATTTTCAAACACGACTCTCTTTACAATATTAGCATAAATAGGTACATCCATGTTTTACTTAAATAATGTAATCTTAACACACACATTCTTCAACTCACCACACTACAAGGAGAACACCTTCTAGTGGATGTTTTTACAAACCCCCCCAAAACAATTTATCCCTTATACGTTGATACTGAAGGTGGGTGGCTAGAGATTTTAACCTTGGTGCAACGAAGTTGACCATGTGAACTGGTGCACCTCAGTCAACCATACACACTAGCGCTCCTAATTCGACCATGTGCACCTATGCTCTTTCACCACATAATGCCCCAACGTTTAACAAATAAAGCGCATCGATAACCGCTATTAATATAAAATACTAAAATATTGACGGTGCTCCCCAATAACAAAGAGCACATGTGATCCCCAATAACAAAGTGCACTGATGCTCTCCCTAATAAAATAACACACTGGTTCTTCAAAACATAACACCCTAGTGCTTAACAAATAAATCACATCAATAACGATTATTAATATAAAATACTAAAATATTATTTATTATTTTATAAGAAATAAAATGCATCACATTGCTCCCCAATAATAAAATACACTAGTTCCCCTGCAATAACAAAATGCATAGGTGCTCCCCCAATAATAAATCACACCAGTTCTCTCACTAATAAAGAAGTGCACTGGTGGTCCCCCAATAATAAAGTGCATCGATGCTCCCCCAATAACAAAGCCCATCGATGTTCATATAACAAATGCATTGGAACAATTGATTTTAAAAAATGAATTAATTTAAAAACCATAAACCTTCCATGATGTGCTTAGAAACCAATATAGCTCTGGTGTGTTCTGGTAAAAAAATGCACCGATGCATCTTATTATTGAGCACACCGTTAAAGGATAAAATAAAAGAAAATTTACCAAACCCAATCAATGCACTGAAATATACAACAAAAAAATGAGCAGAAATTTTATATTTTCAAAATGTATGTGTTTATAAATGAAAATCCTAATCATTATTTCTTTATTTTTCCAAAATTTAGAGGGGAGATTTGTGCAAGATAGATTTACAAGAAAAGTATTTGGAGTGGGTAGCTATTTTTGAAGAGCCAAATTTACATACAAATTTGCAGAGGAGAAATACTAGGCATGTGAATTTATTCTATTCATCATCTCAATATTTCCCTAATTGATTCAAACAAATTTAAATGCATTATAAAAAGAATAAAATGGTTTCACAGTTACATTAATTATTGGAAGCCCTAGCTTTCGAGTTGTTTCTCTTGGTTTTCCTCTCTATATTTAGCAAGATTTATTTTTTTAAGAAACATATTTTTATAGGGTTTCTTTACTTGCATATGGGAAATTTTGTATCTGTTGTAATGGGATCGCTCATTGAATTAGATCCCAAACCCTCTCATTCTCATTTTTGTTTTAAAAAAATTCTTTTGCGGTTCATGGTGTGCACTATATAGAAAAAGTGCATTGGTGCACATGTTCCTGTCAACAATATCGATGCTCTTAATTCGACCGTACAAAATGATGCTACTAAAAAACATAATTTCCAAGTTCTTAAAAAATAAATCTCACTCATAATTGTTATTAATATTAAATACTAAAATATTTCTGGTGCTCCCCAATAGAAAAAGCACACCAGTGCTCCCACAATAACAAAATGCATTGGCCCTCCCCTAATAACAAAGTGCCCTAGTGCTCTCTGCAATAAAAAATTGCATCGATGCTCCCCCAATAACAAAGAACATTAGTGCTCATATAACAAACTCACTAGAACAATCAGATTTTAAACATAGTAAATTAATTTAAAAACCATAAACCTTCCACTGTCCGCTTAGAAACCAATATAGTTCTGGTGCATTCCGGTATAAAAAACGCACCGGTGCATCTTACTGTTAAGTGCATCTTTAAAGGGTAAAATAAAAAATTACCAAAATGAATCAATGTGTCAAAATATACAACAAAAAAATGAGCGAGAATTTCATATTTTCAAAATGTATGTGTTCATAAATAAAAACCCTAAGCATTATTTCATTTTTTTGCCAAAATTTAGAGGGGATATTTGTGCAAGAGAGATTTACTATTGGAACATGTGATTTCTTTGTAACCTAACCTTGTCAAATTGATTGGGTTTACCAAGTCTTTGGGTTAACAACCGACATAATTCTCGATTGACCATGTCCACTTATGGATTCCCAATCAATATTTTATGGATAGGTGAAAACGCCTTCACTCGAGCTTGTCGAGTTTAGTCCATGAAAAAACCTATTTATATATTATGTTATTGACCGATCTATCATTATCTCATATTGAGAATATCATCTTAGGAGATATTCTCTCTCTCCTTGAGAAACTTGTGCTTCAGTGCTACGGTGTCTTTAGACACTCCCTCTTCTCTCAGATCCATTTTCCTCTCTGTTCAATCACTATCCCAACATGGTGTCATATTTGTTGTTTTCTTGATCTCAGGATCACAAAAAGACTCAAATTCAAATGAGACAATGTTGAATCCATTTGAAGGATTGCTCACTGTTTGATTTGAGTTATCAATCATTTGAAATATTCCCATATGGATTAACTAAAATTGATATCGATGAAGTTCTCATTGTGATTTATCTATTGGATATGGCTGGGGTTTCTTTAGTCCCATCACCTGGTGGTTAAATGTTATCATTGTCAACTTTGTTTATTTGGACATCAATGAGAGTTTGCTTGATGAGGATTCTTGATCCATATTATTTTTTAGAATGAAATGAAGGTGGAGCTATAACAATTAAATATATAAAGATATTACAATAAACACGGAGATATAGTAATGAAAAATTTCTATTAGCGAGAAAAATGTACAGAAATTGTAAAATTATAGAGTGAATGACTCACTAGAATGGTGGCATTTTATCTCTAAGAAGAGATGTGATGGTTACACTCATTTAAAAGAAGATAATGTTTACAATGAGGCTCCAAAGGACTTTTTTAACATAAATAAAATCCAAAACCTTAACCGTGGAAGATGAAATGCCAAAAGGTTTGTGGGACCCAATGGAGGTAGTTGATACATCAACTTCACGAGGGTGTAACATTTGCATACGATCTTCATTTGGGGTGATCTATACCTTGTAATAAACATATAGTTGAGGAGTACATATTATTTTCAGCCTAGCATATTCCACGAGCAACATGTTAGGCAATGTTTATCCCAAAAAACGTTGTTTAGGGCCTCAAAGCAGTCTTGGAAGTTCAAGACCCAAAAAACTATAAAAAGATGCCAAGGTGGAAACCCTTGTTTTCAGCAAGTGGAATAGATGGGTGGCCACCTATTTCCACATGGATAAATTCTTCAACCTTATATGCCAATTCCCTAGCTTGGTCTCTCATTGCACATATGCATATTCACTTGGATGTAATTATGTTAAGGAAGATTTCAATATCTTAGTTGGTCTGACTTTGTTTATACCCATGAATCGATGGAAAGCGTTTTTCATATTCATGGAATTCGACAGTAGTTGACTATGATTTCAGCCCAATTGAAGGACCCTCAACCTTGGTTTTCCTTGACTTATTGTGTGCTCGTCGAAGTGGAAAAAAAATACAAATTTCCTCTCCTGTCATCGATCGGGAAAGGATTCGACTTGGATTTGGAAGATACTCTTGATTCATGGCTGGATTGATCTCAAATCATGGATGCCCTAAAAAACATTTCGACTACTCGACCTCTCATTGACTCTTACTTCTCAAACTATGGTTAGACTAATGCGCAGATATTCTTAGAATTCGATTTAAAAAGAAGTCTTGGTAGGACTTATATCATCCACTCTTTTCTTATCCCTAATGGGATATATCTAGATATGACCAACTTGCATGTAGGATTCAACTCACCTTCTTTTGACTAGTGCACCTCTATTTTCTGACGAGTTTGACTTCTGTGACCAGTGAATCTTGGGAAGTCTATACATGATGAGTCTTAGTGACCCCCTTTCCTGAACAACCAGCCATAAATCTGACTTGGTGTAATTCGTTAGAATTCTTGTCGACCTTCCATCTATTTTAATTTGTTGTAGACTTATTGTCTTAGATTTTTTCCCTCCATCAATGATGGGCATGTTAAATGAATATGAAGCTCTAATTCTTCAAAAATTACAGGATATTTGTGAGAATAAGGATATCACCTTAGAATAATATCGCAATCACCTTGGTTTCAAAATTCACTTCTTTACAAAATTTTGTTGCATAGTTGGATACTGAGAATCGATGAATAAGTAGTGAAATGGAGACATCCCACACCAAGTTGGAAGATAAGGATTCCCTATTTTAAAACAACCTTCTACAGAGGTTTTATTAAAAGTCTAGAAATATTATTGTCCTATAATAGACCATGGAAACCATTTTCCAAGAACTGGTGGATGATTTTAGTGATAAAAATAATCTTGTGGATGATCTCATGAAAGAGGTGAAAGTCTTGTCTCGTGAAAATGTTGTCTTAAATAAATAAAAGAGAAGGAATGAAAAATCAATTGAAATATGCACAAGATGTGTTCTAGATTGTTGTGACTGAGCAATCCAAAAGTTTTGTTGCCATGGAGAACACTATTGCTAGCTTTTTTTAGACTCTTATAGACGAATTTGAGGAGAAGACTAACCTTTTTGAATATTTAGAGGAAGTAGTGAAAGCTCTTCCTAATACAACAATGAGAAAAAATGTAATATTGATGATGGAATAAAATACCCAGCTAACTTAGGAGGTTTCCCACTCGGAGGCCTCCGTTGATGAGCTTCATGAAGAAGATTCTCTGCTCCATGAAGATAACAATTGATTGTTTGATTAGTATCATACATTGAAGGGAAATTATGATACCCTATTGTTGTAGGTGACTAAGAAGGATGAGTTGCTTCCAGGATTGTAGACTATTGAATGAAATTTTGAGACAACTGATGAGAAGAAAATTGATGTTGTTGAAATTCTTGTTTCTTCTTCCACCATTGTTGCTAGTCCAGTTGTTTGTGAGAAGACTGCTCATGTTTTTGAGCTACCACAATCACCCATTTATTTTTCTCATAATAATGTTGTTGTCAATTTATTATTTTAAACTGATAATTGTGGTTTTTCCCCAGCTTTGACAAACACACTACAGGTATAGAATCCCAACTTCTCACTAATATGGGATATACCAGAGGAGAACATGGAAAGAATGTGCAAGTTATTCCTTCTCCTATTGTTCCTGAGGTGCTTCCACCAAGAAGAGGTCTTGGATATGATGTTGTTGTTTCCTCCTTCCCTACACCTTCCCCTGCTACAAACAGGGAATTTTGTTTCGTTTCATGTGGAGTTAAGACTAATTTGATAGTAGAGAAATCTACGGAACCAGTTGTTGAGATGGTTGTTCCTGACATACCAGATTCTAAGAATATTTTTATTGATGACATTGTTGTTGATATACTAGGTTTTTCTACTCTTGAGAGTACACCTGAACCTGAGCCTATATCTCATGATCAACATGCACATCCCTCTATACCTTATTGTCATCCTTGCCATCCTAGACATGGAAATAATGATTTCACATCCTTGCACAAGAGAAATGAAAGAAATAACTATTGACCCGTACTAACTACCAGGATTTACTATGGTTGGATTGATGAGTGGTCATGGGAACATTTGAACTAATGTTTGAAGAGTTCCTACCATTGGGTATCATCAATTTTACAAATGTAAAATTCTCTTATTAATTGTTGATGTTTTATAGTGGTCGACCATAGGTTCAATCCGACTTGATAGTCGACTGTGTTTTATTAGGATTTTGTCGATTAAGATTCAACCTAACTTGGCAGTCACCTAGAGGTGTTTTCCACTGCATATTTGTTGATTGAGTTTCAACTATATATTTTCCATTGGCTGGTGTGTTTTGATGAAGATTTGTTGTTGATGATTTGACCCCTCAGTAAACCCAACTAATGACTTGTGTGTTGACTCAACTACTTCTTGTTTACTCAACCTAGATTGTTGAGGTCGACCAAACTATGTTTGACTGTGTTATTGGGAGATTTACTTCTACTTATTGTACATATTACAAATACTGTTGGAATGACAAATAATTTATATATCGGAGAAGACTATTGGGTTGACATAGACTGATTTTATTGGTGCGTTCTTATATATTTGACTGATCAACTAGTGGATGTTGTCTTGTTGTCTAGTCAACTGAACGATTAGGACCATGTTTTGATAGTGGAGGTTGAAACAGTTTTTGTGATGGATGGATTCTCTTTGGTCTTGATTTGTGTTGATGGTGGTCATACTTCTTCAAGATTTTTTTGTACCATATTTTGATCAGACTTTGCATTCATAAAAAATTCAAGGGGGGATGTTATGAAATTTTTTTCCCTCCAAGCTGAGTTTACGGGGGGGGTTTGGAACATGTGGTTCCTTTGTAATGTCACCTTGTGGAATTGATTAGGTAGACCAAGTATTTAGGCAGATGGATGACTAAATCCCCGGTTGACCATGTCCACTTATGGGTTCATGATCCACATTTTATGGACATGTGAAACTGCCTTCGCCCAAGTTTTTCGAGTTTGGTCCATGAACAAACCTATTTATAGATGATATTACTAATAGCATATTGATCAAATCATCTCAGGAGATATGCTCTCGTCCATTGAGTGACTTGTGATTCAATGCTACGGTTTCTTTTGACACCATTGATTCTATCGGATCCATTTCCCTTTGCGTTCAATCCATATCCCAACATTTACAAGAAAATTATTTGGAGTGGGAAGATGCTTTTGAAGAGCCAAATTTACAAACAAAATTGTAGAGGAGAAATTCCAAGTATGTGATTTTATTATATTCATCATCTCAATCTTTCCTCTGTTTGATTCAAACAAATTTCAGTGCATTATTAAAAAAATAAAATGTTTCCACAGTTACATTCAGTATTGGAATCCCTAGCTTCCTAATTGTTTCTCTTGGTTTTTCTCTCTATATTTCATAATTAATTTTTTTTTAAGAAATAGATTTTTATAGGGTTTCTTTACTTGTATATGGGGAATTTGGTCTCTATTGCAATGGTATCACTCATTGCATTAGATCCAAAAAACTGAGAATATTAGTTTTCTTTTTAAAAAATGCTTCTACGATTCGTAATGCACACTGTATAGGAATAATGCATTGGTGCACATGTTCCCATAAACAACACCACATAATTTAAATTAAAAACAACTTTTTTGACATGTTCAAAAGTTCACAATAAAGAGTAATAAGGTATTGATGCTTCTATTTGTTTATAGAACACTGATGCTTCTATTAATTAGTAGAGAAAAGATGATTCTATTAATTAATAAAGGACCACTACTTTTATTAATTTATAGAGCACCAATGCTTCTATTAATATTATTTTATATAGAAAAAGAGTAGTTTGTATATTTGATGTTTCATGTCTTATTTTTATATAAAATCACTGATAGAAGTTCAATGAAAACAACTTATTGCAGAAAACGTGATGGTATCTCATCCCAACAAGAGAACATGGCAATTCCTTTAAGTTGTATTAAAAATTTAACATGTTTGAATTATCTATAGGTTTAAATTAATGATGTGTGTTGGTGAAGGAACTCGTGCCATGGAAATTCCAAGGGACAAATGAGGGAAGAAACAATACATGCTCAGGGGGATGTAAAGTGTACAAGGAGATGGTAAAAGAAATGAACATAATTACATTGCAGGAGGAGCCATCATAACAATTACAATGTGCATCAAAGGTATGTAATCATTCAATTATTATTTTATTTACATCAAATTTAATTATCACATGAAATACTAATTTTCAATTTTTTTTTGTATAAAAGAAAAAAACCAAAACCCATTCATCACATAAAACAGGGTGACAAGGAATAAAAGGATTGATCGCAAAGTTTGTGAGTACTCACTTTTTTGTCTTACTTAAAATTTCATCATTTTTATGATATTTATATTTCAGTAATTAATTTACACTCATCCATGGATGTATTCTAATAGGTTCTAGCATACAAAAAAGATCCAACTGAAGAATTGATAGACATTGGGTTAAGTATGGGTTATGAGTATATATTGAAGTATCAAGGTTTAATTGAACAATTTTCCCGTAGCGATGTTGTTTAACATCTCTTGTTTTATAATTAATGGAACAACAAAAAATATTTATATTAATTATACCAACTATGTTTTTTCATGGCGTATTAAACATGTAGGAAACAAAGTATGGAGTGCATCCAACAGAAAAGATTTTGAGAGACAACATGCAACATGGCTTCAAAATATTTTGTATTTTTTATGAAACAGACGTTGTTGTGGTACACTTTTTTATTTACACAAGAATGTATATTATACTATATATATAAATGCATATATACTTATTAAACTTTATTTTTATGTTTGTAGATGGAACATGAAGAGGTGGAACATAAAAAATAATTCGATCAAGAAAACATTATGTTAAATAACCAAAGTAAAATATCTCCTACAAGTGATGAAGAAATGAAGCATACATGCAGATCAAGTGATGTCAAATGCCAATCAACATAATGGAATGTTACTGCAAGTTGTATGTTTTGGAATATTTGTGTGTGAAAATAAGGGATTTTATTTAATGTATTCAACATATTGTCTCAGTTGCATGAGGACATGTTACCAATGAGTGTAACAATTACATATTGGTAGAATTTTGATTATTGTAGACCTTTGCATTATTCCAATTTGTATGATGATGGGTCACTTATTCATAATAAAATGGATTTCATAATTTATTGCATTGTCAAATGTTATAAAATGTTGTGCTGCTAATTAATTAATATTTGGATGATTTACATTGTTACAAATAATAGAGGTGTAATCCGTTGGATAATGCATTAATGTAATCATTATATCAAAATGGAATAAAAAAATATAAAAATCAATATTATTATAACAAACATTTAATTTTGAGAAGATTAATTGAAAATTTGTAAAAAGAAAAAAAAAATTAAAATATATACATATCGATGCATTGCATTATTTTGAACTCACTAAATGATGTGTTGTTATGCATTATACACACTGGTGCTAAAAATTGTGATAAATAAATGTTGTTTTAAATGACATAATGTACGATTATATTTTTATCATTTCAAAACATTTCAGTGCACATGATTACAATACACAACAATTCTTGCATAAACTTAAAAATCATTAGTTATTTTCATTTATGTGTGCACATCGACGCTTCTCATTTATATGTGCACATCAATACTTCTCATTTATGTCTGTGCACTAGTGCATTATATTCAATACCACACTAGTGCGTTTGTTACCAATAAAAGCACCGAAAAAAAAAACTCTGCTACAACCTATGCCTGCCCATAATTTTTTAGTCATATGGAACATCCATTAAAACCTCTTCTAAAACCTCTACATACAATCATGGAGGTTGTAGCCAAGGCGTTTTTGAAATTTTTTCCAAATTTTGTAACAATAAAAACCTACGCTATAAGGTGTTCTCCTTCTAGTGTCGAGAAAGTCAAATTCACACTAAAAAATAGTTTTTATCAATATTTATCCTCTTTGGATAGGGAGGTAACAATGTATCCTTAGTTTTCAAATGATTTGATTTTTCAGTTGAAGTAATTTGTGTAGTACATAAAGAAATATTTGCAAACTAGTTTTCTATAGGTTAGTTTTCTACTTGATTTTGAATCTTCTCCTCTTCCTTAGAGATGATTGGAGTTGTTAGATTATTAAGAATTTTCCCTGGTATTAAATGGACTCTTTGAAATTTAGTAGGGAAAATCACTAAATTTGGAAAACCGGACAAATCAATAGTGTGAGTGGATAAATTTTCTTTATTGTTTGAATTGGGTTTTCCTTCTATAGGTAGTTTTGGTCTTGGTTGAGGACTAATAGTAGGATATTGTAATTGTTGTTTCTGCTAAGGTAGTTGATATTATTGTTGAGGGAATTTTGGAATAAATTGTTGATGATAGTTTCCAAGATAAAACTATTTCCACCCTTGTGAGCACTAATAATTATGTGTTGGTTCTGGTGAATATTATGGCTAAGGTTCATAAGGATACCAATACTGTGGGAGATATGAATTTTTTTTACGATTCATAAATGAATTAAATGATTCATAAGTATCATGAGTCATGCTTGGTGGTCATGATTGTCATGTCCTCTTTTGAGAAATAAAATATACATGCTCAGCCACTTCATCAGTTCCTTGATACACATATTTTAGTTCGGGTAAAGAGGGGAATTTGTTCATAGCGTGATCTTGCTCACAAATTCCACATACATCAACATTATTGAATGTGCATTCCCTTAAAGGATGTATTTGTTCTGCTCTTTGATAAACATGTAGATAGTGTTTTCTAAGCCTCCACTTGTTTATTTTTAACCTAAAACATGTCAAATTGTGAGCTTAATTTGCTAACATTATCAGTTTTAAAACTTTTCTAATAAATTACCTATTTCTGCATGAGTAACTCCTCCTCATGATGATTTAGTAATTCTTGCAGAAATGTCTCTAAGACCATTCCCATTTTCCAGTTCCTCGTGAGTATATTTTACATAATTCACAAATATAATCATACTCAATTTGAGAAATGTCTCCTCCTCTCATTAAATTCAAAAGATCAAGACAATCATATCTTATACCTCTTATCATAATTTTTTGTAGAGCATCCTTATCCAACTTACTATGTTTGGATATTTGTGAATTGTACTGAAATCATTTCATGTAATCCTCTAAACTTTCATCCTCCTTTGGATTAATCTTGAAAATTTCTTCATGGAGGTCTCTTTCTTTGCATTAATCTTGATACTTTTTGAGAAGTGTTTATTTCATATCATCCCATGTACTGATACTCTTTCAACCAAGTCCCATAAACCATCATAGTGTTGCATTCCTTAATGTGGTAGGAAACAATTTAAAATTTTGAGTATCTATTGTATAATCCTAAATCATCCAGAGAGCATCAAAATTAAAAATAAAAGTATCTAGATATTCATTGTACAGACCATTAAAATTACGAAGACTCAAAGGAGAAATATTTTTCATAGGTGCTTCCTCTTCAAAATATTTAATTTGGAAATCAAAAGTGATGTTAGAATCAACACCCCATTTTACTACCATGATGATAGCTACAGAATCCTTAGGAAATGGTCCCTCAAATACTTTGGTTATTGACGAGAAACCAATCCTTCATAATATTTCAGTTCATTAATTAGATTCTTATGAGACTCTTAGTATCAAACAAGGTGCCCACTAATGAATTCTTATATATTTTTTTTTGTGGTGTGAGGGAGAAATTATTCCTTTTCTACAAAATAAGTTTATGCTATAGATTCATGAATAAAAACTTAATGTTTTTTCTAAGTATGGAGTTGTGTTCATGAGCCTTGTCCTCAACCTTGTCTACCTACATATTGGTTAGTACTATGAGTGGATTTTACTGCAACACATTCTCATGCTCTTGGATTTTTATCTCTTCTTACGAATCTATATGCTTCTAAATGAAAAATGGTTCTAAGAAAAAAATACCAAAATATCTTGAAAATGTAAAGAGAAGAATCTCCACACCTTGAGAAATAGATATAAGAATGAAAGATAAGACTTTTCGAGGGGGAGACCTCCTTTTACAATAGAAAAAAAATACAATAAAGAGATGAGATTACACACAACTATGTCTCCTTAGCATATAGCAGACAAAAGGGTACAATTATAGTTAAAGATTCTATCTAGGAAAGAAACCAAAACAATCATGGATTTTGGGCCATATGTTTAGAAATGGGTCATTGGATCTATTTTGGAGGAGACAGATCCTTTGCAATCGTTAGATCTAAAGAAGGTGCACGGTCATTAAGC
Organism: Picea sitchensis; assembly: GCA_010110895.2. Taxonomy (NCBI): domain Eukaryota; kingdom Viridiplantae; phylum Streptophyta; class Pinopsida; order Pinales; family Pinaceae; genus Picea; species Picea sitchensis. The sequence continues at coordinate 53,058 of SNQJ01S0038846.1, read as the reverse complement.
ACCAGAGTCCTTCAGACTTTGCTGCTCTGACAAATTTTTGTTGATTGTTGGAAGCGAGGAAAAGTCTTGAATTCCCGAACCCTGGAGAATATCCTAACCATTCATCATTGAGAACACGTGTCAGTAGATTAGCGGGTGTCTGAAAGTTCAGCAATATGGGAGATCATGGTTGAAAGGTGTTATGGTGTGGAAAGGCCCGAAACCCCAAAGTCGGAGTCAATCCTGGTCGTTCATTGACAGGTGAGCGTCAACCTTGGATCTTCATCCTTTGTTGATTCAACATTCGACAGTTAAGGGTTTTTGAGGTGAGCACCTGCGAGAACTCACGAAGCCTGGAGTTTTGGAGGAGATATCAGTCATCAGCTACAGGAGGAGCGAGATCCGTCAATCGTGATTTCAACATTCGACAATTATGGAGGCAACACCCATTGGAGTTTTAGAAATCGCAAAGCCTAGATTCATGAAGCTCCTATGGAACATAGATATTGATGGAGAAGGAGGATCGTTGATCCATGAGTCCTCTAGGAATTTGAAAGTTTGGAATTTGTGTGTTCTGAAATTTCCTAGTATGAAATCCTCCGGAGCCCGAAGTAGCCAAAGTCCAAGAGAATCAGAGTGACATGGCATGTTAACATCATTGAGGGTGACATGGACCCACTTCATGCATGCCTTGTGTCATCCTATTTTATGAAATTCAAAGACCCTTTATGCCAATTATAACTTGACACATGTCACTCGTAGGATGGGCCACATGTCATATTCGTATTTGTC
>SNQJ01S0038846.1:38238-49421 GCA_010110895.2 Picea sitchensis | reverse complement strand
GTGACTCAACTTTCACAAGCGATTTTTGGCAAGAACTATTTAAGCTACAAGGCACACAAATGCATCTCATCTCAGCTTATCATCCCCAGACAGATGGTCAAACGAAAGTTGTCAACAAGTGTTTGGAAACATATCTGAGTTGATTTGCCTTTGAAAAAAAACACCAGTGGGCTCAATGGTTACCCCTAGCTAAATGGTGGTACAACACTACATACCATACAACCACTCGCATGACTCCTTTTGAAGCGATATATGGACAAAAGCCACCTTCAATTCTCTCATACTTACCGGGTACCTCGAAGGTCCAGGTGGTTGACCAAACACTTACAGTCCGAGAGGATATTCTTCGTACCCTTAAAGAGAACTTGGTCATGGCACAGAATCACATGAAGCAGTAAGCAGATCAAGGTCGCTCAAAACGTCAATTTGGAGAAGGGGATCATGCGTTTCTGCGACTGCAACCATATAAGAAAAATTCCCTCAAGGTCGATCATTGTCAGAAGCTAGCACCCAAATTCTATGGTCCTTACACAGTTCTCAAGCATGTGGGACAAGTCGCATATCAGTTAGCTTTTCCCAGTCAGTCGAAGCTACATCCTGTTTTTCATGCTTCCTGCTTGAAAAAGGTGATTGGAACCAGGTGTCGAATTCAAACCAACCTTCCAGAGTTAGCTGAAGAAGGATCCATTTGGCTATAGCTAGAAGCAGTTTTGGACCAACGTAAGCATCGCCTGTGTCAGAGAACCATCAAGGAAGTGCTCATACAGTGGAAAGATATGACTCCAGCAGATGCCACTTGGGAACCAACTACAATTCTGCGGTAGTTTCCACATCTCAATCCTTGAGGACAAGGCTATTTTTAAGTGGGTGCACATGTTAAGGTCATAACCCGCACATAGGTAGATCAATGTATTCGGATGTAATAAAGGTCAATATTAATAAGGCTTTTCAATAAAATAGAATAAGGCAAATGTAAGAAGATCTAATAGAATCTTTCGCTTCTAGAAGGATCTTCCTCTAGATGCTTCTCTTAATAGACATATTTAGTATAAATAAGGGTCGAGGGTATGAAAACCCTAGCTTGGAGATTATTGTAATAGAGTGCTGCTCGACTGGAGGTTTCCCCCTTGAAGAGGCCTGTGAACATTTCTTTTCGAATCAAAGTGCTATTTCAGTTGTTGTTCTCATATTATTTCTATGTTATTATGGAGATTATGCTGGATATATTACTGTTATTCTACCATTTCTAGAATTTTATTTATGTTCTGCGTATTTATTATATCTATTATCTTGCAAATATTATTTGAGTCAAGAATGTTGTAGTAGAGTGATGGAATGTTTGAGATACTTCATTTCAGGGTACTGTAATGTCTCATAAAGGTAAGTTAGGCATGAATACCCAAGGGGAGTTGTTGAAATGTGAGTACACTGGTTGGATTGCAGAATGACCAAGTGGAACTTGGTTGGAAAGTATTCATACTAGGGAACAATAGTGAAAATGAGAACAATGGGAGCATGCAAGGCAACAAGGATCTGAAGGAGTTCAAGGACAACCATCTACAACATAAATAAATAAATAATTGAATTAAAATAGAAATGCACTAGAGTGCATGAGGCATACAATGAAGTTAAATTTCATATGCATTAGTAGGAACACTGACAACAAATGCTTGGTGCATATGGATGTGTAATTGCACATGCTTGGATATGCATATAACATGCTTGTGAACTTAAAATAGTCTAGTATTATGAGATAATGCTCGAGTATGACTAATGATGGATTATGTATTCAAGAAAAATTATATAGCAAGGTTAAACATGTGGATGTTGTTATTTATTATGATTTCCATTTAGGTGGAGACCCATGAGGGTGTTAGGAATAGTGATCAGAATGATGAAGGAGGAAGTCTATGAGCTTCTACAAATATCAGTTGATCAGATAGAAACATGTAGGTTGATAACAACTAGGAAGGTATGCATTTAGTTTATGTTGATGCATAGATGATGACATGACCCCCTCCTCTCTTGGGGATTATGCAACCTCTCAGTATTGGATCTTTAGTCTCCTGAGTTGAATTATCTCTTTGGGCCTTCAATAGACCCTGAACACTCAATACACACACAAATCCCCTTGATGTCGTGTGCAAGTTCGAGCTACTTATAACACTGCTCTCTGGCGCTTGGAGACACTTATTGTGAGTGTTATTTTCAAACTAGACTATTTATCCTATGTGACCATAGGCTATAATAGCAGTCCAACCCTTCTTAACTTCGGTCTTCGTGGATATCATGACCTCCGTCTTCATTTATTCCCGAAACACTTTTCTTCGATTTCAGGGATATCTGCCATGTGTCTCCCTATACATGACGGTCCAACTATGCTTCGGGTTTTGCAAATTCACGAATATCTTACCCACTCCACACTCAACTCGTATGAACCTCTAACTCCCATATTATCTAATCCATTTCCACGTGTCTCCTCGTAGCCAACAGTTAATATTTTCCTCACGATTTCACGACTTCGATGATCCCACCTTTCAACACCTTGAAATGCTTTGAATTCCAAAATTTTGAAATAGCTCGCGACTAGCCTCTGTGTAACCTCTCCCAGATCTGATGATATGGAATGATCCTAGTCCTTCCAGGATGGATCTCTCTCTTTGATTCTGGGAAACCTCAAAGGACTCCCCCCTTCAAAGATTTCTCACCACTCTTTCTCTTGATCTTGTTCTTCCTCAAATATTTTCCACCCTAGAGGGTCTCTTCGACACTTGGTCGAATCTCAGGCTGTGCACACCTTGCAAGAGGTATTCCTCCACAATCTATCCTTTATGTGGACAATCCTTGCTACTTCTTTGAAATTCTGAATTAGAAGACTTGGTCGTGCACTCCTTGTGGAAAACATTCCTTCAAGCTATCTCTTCAGAACTCCCTATGCCAAATTGGACTCTGTCACGCACACCTTGTAGAAACTATGCACTCCTTGCACACCTAAGGTTCATGTTACATCTTCTAAGATTATGAGTTGAAATAGAATATTTCAACACACTCCTTCCGGACACTATGCACACTTTCACTTACTCGTAGAAGAGAAAAAATTGAAGATTATTTAAATCTTCCTAAATTCATACATTTAACCATGTAAATGCATACATAAACACAAGAACAAGAAATAAAAGAGAGTTTCAAATAAACAAATAGTCTACCATTCATTCATTCATATAGATACGACAGCACCATGCATTTGGGACAATGCTCCTCTATTATATTCATTCAAATGAAATATACATGTATGCATATACTGCTTCAACAACTTCTACATCAACTATCAACAACTCATCAACAACTAGAGTTCCTTTCAGCTACAATGGAAACCTATACAATAGATTCAACGAACTCTCAGCAACTATCAATAACGAGAGCGCCAACAAATTTCAGCTACAATGGAAACCTATACAATAAATTCAACACCCTCTCAATAGTTATTGATAATGAGAGTACCAAGAACTTTCAGCTACAATGGAAACCTATACAATAGATTCAAACGCCTTATCTGGGGAAAAACAAAAATATTTATACAAGAGGGCTCTTCGATCTTTTCCCTCCTACTATTTTGTATCTATCCTATTGAATTAAAATCTATCAACTACTATAATTTATTACAATAAATATTTGTGACAAACATATCATATTGAACACATATAATCTATACCGCACTCAACTTCATTAAAAGAAAATACATTCTCCTATGTCCTCATGAAATTATCCAACTCTACAGCATTAAAGATGTTCTTTAATTACAAATCCTTTTCAAAATATTTGCTTGATACACCTTCTTCAACATTTAAAATTCTTCATAATGCGCACTAGTGTGCCTAGTTATCCTTCACTCGTTCTTTGTTGGCGATGCTCTTGCATCATACTCCTTTGGCTGAAAATTTCATGGACTCCTATCCATGATCTCATGCACTAATTTTCCATTATTCTGAATATCTACTTCGTTTACCCAACTGGCATCCTCTATTAGGCATCCTTTCAATTTGACCAAATACTCAAAATATGTTTTCCTTCTGGTCTTCTTACCAATTCGTCGATCTACGATCTTCTCTATCTACAGCTTCTCTGCTACATGCATCTTCTCTTTCCACTGAACCTCTTTCTGGTCTTCTGATCCCATGGATCCATATTCCTTGTAAGGATACAAGTCATAAATGTTGAATATGGGTGATATACCCACACCTTCTGGTAGCTCTATCTCATAGGCATTCTCAGCAAATTTTCTTAGGATCTTGCACAGTCCTATCTTCTCTAGTTTTAGCTTATTATATGTTCCTCTTGGAAACCTCTCCTTCCTAAGATGTGCTAAAACTTGATCTCCAACTTAAAATTGAAGTTTTATCCTATGTTGATCATCTCTATGTTTGTATTCACTGCTCCTCCTCCTCAACTGCTCTTTGATCTAATTATGAAGCTCCTACATTTCTGTAGAAAAGTCTTCGGCTCCAGCGCTTATAAATTCACTCTTCTCCAGATATATTAACTCTAACAATCCCCTCGGATTCATTCCATACACTATCTAAAATGGACTATTTCCGGTACTTCTGGTAATTGAGTCATTATATGAAAACTCTGCTTGTGCTAGAATCTGATCCCACTGATTATGATGTTCAGTGACCAAACTTCTCAGGAAATATCTTAAACTTTGGTTCACTACCTCAATCTTTCCATCCGTTTGAGGGTGATATGCAGAACTAAAGGAAATTTCTATTCAGAGCTTCTTCCACAATGTCCTCCAAAAATGACCAACAAATTTGGTATCCCTATCTGAAGCAATACTTCTGGGCAACCCATGAAGTCTCACAACCTCTTTGAAAAACAGGTTAGCACTGTGCATTACATCACTAGTATTTCGACATGGGATAAAGTGAACCATCTTTGAAAACCTGTCAACTACCACAAATATGGAATCACTTCCTCTTTGTGTCCTTGTCAATCCAAACATGAAATTCGTTCTTATTGCATCCCAAGGCTTCTCTAGAGTAGGCAATGGTTGATACAACCTAGTATTATGCTTCTTTCCCTTTGCATACTGGAAAATATTACATCTGTTCACAAATATCTTCACCTCTTCCCTCATACCTAGCCAATAGTATGAACTCTTCAACTGTGAAAACATTTTTTCATGGCCGAAATGTCCGACTAGACCTCCACTATGCTTTTCTTTTAACAAGTTCTCCCTCATCGATCATTTTGGTATGCACAACTGACATCCTTTGAACAACAATCCATCCTGAATTAGATACTCTTTCCACTGAATATTTTCTATGAGCATAGGATTCATACATGCTTCATATGCCTCCTTGAAATCTGGATTATCATGATACATTTCCTTAAGGTGTTCAAACCCCAAGGTTTTCACTTGAAATTCCTGTAGATTCAAACATCTTCTCCTCAATGCATCAGAAATTTTGTTAGCATTACCAGAAATATGTTTAATGAAAAAAGTGAAATTTTGTATAAACTCTATCCACTTGGCATGTCTCTGGTTTAACTTCTGCTATTTGGTTATGAATTGTAAAGCATGATTATCGCTATACAAAACAAACTCCTTCGGGACAAGATAGTGCCTCCATTTATTCAAAGATTGAATTATAGAATAGAAATATTTATTATAGGTGGAGTATTTTCTCTTTGTTTCATTCAGCTTCTCACTGAAATATTCAACATGCCTATTCTCTTGGCTCAAGACTACTCTAATTGCAACTCCACTTGCATCACATCTCACCTGAAATGTCTTCCCGAAATATGGCAAAACCAGAATCGATTGTTCTGTTATCTTCTCCTTCAAGATATTGAAGCTTTTCTTAGCCTCCTCTATCCATTTAAAATACTTATGTATTTTCTTCACTATATCCATCATTTGTGCACCGATATCACTGAAATTTTGAATCAACTTCCAATAGAAACTCTCTAATCCATGGAAGCTTCTCACCTCAAATATACTTCTTGGTGACGACCATTCTGTGATTTCTTTCACCTTCTCGGGATCCATGTTCAATTCATTCGAAGAAATAACAAAACCCAAATAAATGAGTTATGTCTTCATAAAAGAGGATTTCTTTAAATTTATCAACAACTTCTCACGCTACAATCTCCTCATCACTAATGTGAAGTGCCTCAAATGTTCTCGATCAATTTTACTGAAGACCAGTATATCATCCAGATATATGATCACAAACTTACTAATAAAATATTTCAACACTTCATTCATAAATCTCATAAAAGTACTCTGGCCTTTGTTAAGCCAAACGAGATAACAATCCATTCATATAATCCCTCATTTGTCTTGAAGGTTGTTTTCCACTCATCACCTTCCCTCATCCTTATTTGGTGATATCCAATTTTCAAATTTATTTTTGAAAAATATTTCCCTCCACTTAGACAATCCATTAAGTCATCCATCCTCGGCAGTGGAAATCTATACCTAATGGTAATCTTGTTTATGGCCCTTGGGTCTGTACACATTCTCCATCCTCCATCCTTTTTCGGACTCCACACAGTTGGTATTGCGCATGGACTCAATCTTTTCCTGACCAAACCTTTGTCTAATAAATTTTGAAATTTTGTTTTTACCTCCTCATTCTCTTGAGGTGTCAGTCTGTACGATGCTTTGTTCGACATGATTTCTCCTGGTATCAAGTCAATGTGATGGCTAATGCTTCTAATAGGCGGTAATGATCTTGAAAACCCATCCACTAGTATGTCATCAAAATTCTCTAACAACTCTTGAACTTCTTTAGGAAGATCATCCATAGAAGTACTTGTAAGGAAAACTCATGGTTTCCTCACCACAATAAACTGCACATCATTTTCCTTCTTAAATTCACTCAGGAGTTCCTTCCCACTCATGAGAAGTATACTCGTGTTGGTTTCTTCCTTCAATTTCTTCTCCTCAATTGGTAGTAACATGTGTATTCTACCATTCTTCTCCAATGTATAAGTATTATTTATTCCATCATGAATGACATTTCTTTCATACTTCCATGGTATTCCCAACAAAACATGACATACGTCCATGGGAATTAAATCACACAGAATTTCATGCCTATATCCTCCTATTTTAAATTCAACCAAGAATTGTTTAGTTATTGTTACATGATGACCTTTCTACAACCATGAGACTTTGTACGACGTCGTATTTACATTCATCTTTATCTCCAACTTCTCCACCATCTATGGGGATACTAAATTATCAATGCTCCCACTGTCAATTATCACCTTGCATACTCTATCTTTAGTCTTGCAAGATTTCCCAAAAAAATAGTTCCCCTGCACTGAATTTTCAACCTCTGGCTCTGGATTTAAGAGAAATTTCTTCATCATCATAGGTCTACCATACTCTGAGCCTTCTGCCTCAATATCTCACTTCTGTTCTTTCAAAATGTGAGCTTCACCTCCTTCTTTCTTTCTCTCGGGGAATTCCCAAGACATGTGTCCTACCTTTCCAGAAGAATAACACTTTACTTCTCCTCCTCTGCCTCTTCCTCGTCCTCTAGGAAAAGAGTTTCTACCACCACTCTGTCTTCCTTGGGAACTTTTTCCTATCTTAGAGTGACTATGTGGTTTCTCTATTTCACCTTTGGGATTATGTGCCTTGTCATGGGAAACTCCTTTACCTCTGTTCAAACTTCTACCTCTTCTATGTTGACTATGATTTCTTGCCAACTTATCCTCTTCTTTCAGCACAATCTGGTATGCATCCTCGACTATCTTCACATTCATCATTCTTATTTCATCCTGGATTTCATATCTCAGGTCGTTTATATACCTGGAAAATGTTTCCTCATCTCTCTCTTTATGTCCATTCCTGATGTTCAGTCTATAGAACTCCTCGGTGTACTATTTGAATGTCATTCCTCTCTGCCTCAGGTTCTACAACCTCCTGAATAGATTTATGTGATAGTATTTGGGTATGAATTTATCTTTCAACTTCACTACCATTGTATCCCAACTCTTAATTTTTTGTTTGCCTTTATTTCTTCTTTCATCTTACAATTTATCTCACCACAATGATGCATGTCCTTTCAACCTGGTGACAGTGTGTTTTACCTTTTTCTCCTCATCGACATCTTCATAGTTGAAATACTTATCCATTTCTTGTATCAAATAAAGAAATTATTCGACATCCAAATTACCTCTATACATTGGGATCTCTATCTTCTCTCTAGTTCCAAACTTGAAAACTGCTTTCAACAAGCATTCTTCCACATCATCCTCTTCTACAACTTCTTCAACTTCCACTTCTTCAGTCTCTATGCCATTGATGTCTCCAGCATCAAGTTTCCTCCTTTGTGTTGTTTCCATAGCATCTATTCTGGATCACAGTTCTCTCATTTTCCTCTCCATAGCTCTAATTTCTACAGGTGGCTCCACAGGTCTGCTAGGCGGCATTGTGTTGATGTATCCGATACCACTTGATGATATCATCCTACCTCCTTGTCTCCTTTATCTACATAAATCAATTATGTGGGCTTTGATATCGTTTGATGAAACAACGCCCTCCTCTCCTGGGGATTATGTGTGCTCTTAGTCTTGGATCTTAAGTCTCTTGAGCCGAATTAGCTCTATGGGCCTTAAACAGACCCTGAACACTCAATAACCACACACATAGGTACCCTTGATGTCGCATGCAAGTTCAGGCTACTTACAAATCCGCTCTCTGACACTGGTGTGTCACATACCCACTACCTAAATCGGATTTTTTTGGTCTTCTACCGAATTAGAAACCCTAAACATCCATGGAGGACCAATGTGAGCTGGCTCTTTCTCTCTCCCCGCTCCCATGTGGTTGCGGGTCATGATCACAGTCTGAATAAATGCAGTACCTCTTTCATATTTCGTGCCTTGGCGCTACAGTGATGTCGAGTCATTTTACTTGGCAACTGTCGAATCCCGACAGGGCTAGCGATCGGCCAATGGGGACGAATCCCTACAGGGTTAGAAAGTGGCTAATAGGAACAAATCCCAACAGGGTCAGAGAACAACCCATGAGAAATGGCCCCATTGTGCGGTTAAGTGGAATACAGGTGGCAGGGAGGGAAACGTGACACGGTAGTCGACATGACAGGATAGGCCCCACTTCACACGCCATACTATTTCGGACACCCCCCCCGCCCATTAAAGGTAGAATGGCAAGGGGGGTCTGGAATTCACTTGAGAGTCATTGATCATGATGAATTAATCTCAACCGTTCGAGAGTTGCGCGTCCAATTCCAGACCCCCCCCCCCATTAAAAGCAGAATCGCAAGGGGGCTCTGGAATGCATCCTCAGCCGTAGATTTCGGCGGGTGGACTCTTGCCATCCAGATCTTCTCGCTACTTACCCTAATGCACATTCGTGCCCTAGCGTAAAACTGCCATCCCTTCCTCGCATCGGACGGTCGTTACAGGACCTGAGATTTCCCGAAGGAATCTTGTCCGTCCATCGGGACTTAGCCACATGCTATTGTCTCGACATTATGGATCGGGATTTGTCAAGGCAAGAGCCCGAGTTTTTTTCAGCAGAACTCTCGAATCCCCGATCCCTGATTTCCCGAAACGGGTAATCTCTCAACACGTCACCTCCTTAAATTGGACGGTCCACAACTGCTCTGGGATTTCCACCCAGGAAAGTCCCGACCCCTTGTCGCCAGGACTCCCAATCTTGCTATTCCTGATTTCCTGAAATGGGGGATCTCTTGATGCGTGGCCTCCGTCAATCGGATGGCTCAGATCTATCCCGGGGTTTTCATCATGGAAAATACTGAACTCTTATCAACAAGAATCCCTATTCCGTGATTCCCGATTTCCCAAAATGGGAGATCTTACGACACGTGGCCTCCGTCAATCGGACGGACTAGATCCATCCCAGGATTTCCTCAATGGAAAGTCCCAATCTCTTGCCCACAGGACTCCCGATTTCCCGACTCACAGTTTCCCGAAATGGGTGATCTCTTGACACGTGGCCTCCATTAGTCGGATGACTCAGATATATTCCAGGGTTTTCATCATGGAAAATCCCGATTCACGGGGGTTTTTAACCCTCGGGTAACTCCGGATAGATCCAACCGCTGTCGGGTTTTCCAACCAAGATCTGACGGCCCAGATCGGTTCCTACCCATGCATTATTCCATGATTCCTTGGACGTGGAAAAGATCCACGGTCTAGAAATCTCATGGACCTTGGATATCTACGATCCCAAATTCCTCGCTGCCCACGAAGACACAGAAAACAAAGGGGTAAGGCATTTTAACACCTTACCTTCTCCTACCAAACCAATGGTCGAGTGTGTCCACAGATTTCCCAAAAGAATCTCATCCATCAGTCAACACCTATCAGGGATAAGGTATTTAACTTTCCAACTTCCTCTTACCAAATCTAACGGTCACGAGTGACCACAGATTTCTCGATGAAATCTCGTCCGTCGACTAATACCTATCAGGGTTAAAGCACTTAACACTCCATCTTCTTCCTCCGATATGACGATTGTGAGTGACCATAGATTTCACGACGGGATCTCATCCATCGATTCGTTACTTCATCCTTATGTTGTCATCTCGGTTTTCAAGAGGATCGTTCCTCCTCATGCAGGTTCACTAAGGCCTTACGCCGTCACAACCACCTTCCCGGTTCTTGATGGGATTTTCAAGGAAGGTATTTCTATGGGGAGATTTACTCAGGGTACTAACTCAAGTATATAAGGATGTCGTCGTCTCGAGAACCAGACATGAAGTCCGGATTTTGATCAGTACGCACACAAATAACGAATTCATGAAGACATAAATCATACGTAGTATTTCCATATAAATATACAACTACTAGTACTGATCAAAACACCATACAATCATTCTTATAATTAAATCATTCACAGTTTCACAGCTTATGAGCATAATTATCAGAATAAACATATATATATTTTTCAAGATGACAGAGCCAAAACACTTATCAGAAATAACACAAGGGGTCAAGTAACTGCTGAGAGGGGTGCTCGTTTCCACCCAACCGTAGGCTTAGCGACTCCCAGCGGATTTACCACTAGCCACCCCCGAGCTGAGACCACGATGTTGTGAGACTTTGTCTCTATTTTCCAGTGACCAAGAGAGAAGTTTGCAATCCTTCCTCTCTACTATCACTCACTCTGAATA